>JACRUU010000011.1:3097514-3125014 GCA_030449085.1 Kryptopterus vitreolus | reverse complement strand
ATCTTCTACCCTTTTATCCGATCTTCCCTCGGGTCACTGGGAGTCTGTGCCTATCTCAGGTGTCTATGGGCATTAAAGCAGGATACACCCGGGATGGAATGCCAACCCATCACAGGACACACACACACACACACACACACACACACACACACACACACGCACACACATTCATACACACATTCACAAACACATTCATACACTAGGGACAATTTTCCAAGGTGCCAATCAACCTACCGTGCATGTTTCTGGACCGGGTAGGAAACCGGAGAACCTGGAGAAAAAACCCCTGAGGCACGGGGGGAGAACATGCAAACTCCACACACAGAGACGGGAATCGAACCCGGACCCTGGCGGTTTGTGAGGCGAATGTGGTTTACTCTGCTAACCACTAAACCACTGTGCCCATTTTTAATGAAACAATTTTCGAACATTTCGAACAAACCCTCGGAAAAATACATAATAAATAAATAAAAAAAAAAAATATATAATATATATCTATATATATATATATATATATACAATAAAAGTAAAAGTCAAAAAAAAACCCATGTAAGTGTTGACATCTTTTTGAATTAAACATTATTAAATAAGTGAAACAGAAATAAATAATGACCCCTATTGATGAGAGTGTAATGGTACATTGCAGTTTATACATACACAAGTCGTCTACAAACAAATCTAACCGTGATCCATGGAGTTTTGTAAATAAATAAATAAATAAATAAATAAATAAATAAATAAATAAATAAATGCGAAATGCCAACGCTCTTATTGTGAATGAAAGGTATGAGCAAGTGAAGATACACACACATTACCAGCAGCAATCCATACATGTTACACAACTTCACTTACGGGCTTTTTTTTATTCAGTTTCATTATTTATCATACGTTTTTTTTTTGCTTTATAGTTAAACATCCGACAAGGTCACGAAGTTTAACCAAAAAAATAACAAACAAAAAAACCCCTGTGTGCGTGTGTAGTGTATGTTTGTGAAGGTGCATGCCTGTGTGTGGGGACACAATTACAAACCCATTCTCACCTCTCCCTGTAATCCAAACCCAAAGTTAACAAAGGGAAACACAAACCAGGCACAAACAAATGATCCACTCCGGTTAGGCTGTGAACCGCAAACCGTGCCTTCTAAACAATTCTTACGCCTTGTACCTGACTACACCCCTCTCTCCTCGAGAAAAAAAAAAAAAAAAAAAAGCCCAGCAGTCACAGGCCTCCATTATTCACAAGCAGAGTAATTTACAGCCAGGCTGAGATAGACATCAAGCTCGGAGTCTAATCTGAGACTACAATCACGCAGGCATTCAGGCCGCCATTGCCCCTATTACAGTCAGCTGGTAAAATAAAATAATGTATATAGTGTTTCACCACTGACTCTATTGTGTGGAGAGATGAGTATCTCGTTTTTTCCTTGAGGTAATCTAAGCTTTGAATTAGTGCTCTTCTAATATTCAACGTTTACCCATGCGAGGTTCGCCTTGGAGGCATTCCGAAGGGCAGAGTGTTTCCCAAATTCATTCGTTCATCTTCCATTGCTTTATCCGAACCTGTGCCTATCTCAGGCATCTTCGGCCATCAAGGCAAGACACACCATGTATGGAATGCCAACCCACTGTACACACACACACACACACATTCATACACACAATTTCCCAAGCTGCCAATCAATCTACAGTGCATGTTTATGGACCGGTAGGGTGGGACCCGGAGAAAATGCCCCTGAGGCACAGGGACAACATGCAAGTGTTTAAGGCATTGAGCGCTGGACCAGAAGATCACAAGTTCTACCACCACCAACAAGCTGCCCATAGTGGGCTCTTGAGCAAGGCCCTTAACCCTCAGTTGCAAGTTGCTCTGGATAAGGGCGTCTACCAAATGGCGTGAATGTAAGGAGGGAATCGAACCCCCAACCCTGGAGGAGTGAGGCGAACAGGCTAAAGGCTAAGTCACAGTGCATCTCCCATTATAGACATTATACAGTCTAAATAAATGTATTAATTTTGATAATTAAAGACATAAGGTGGCACGGTGGTTTAGTGGTTAGCACGTTCGCCTCACACCGCAAGGGTCCGGGTTCGATTCCCGTCTCTGCCATGTGTGTGTGGAGTTTGTGCATGTTCTCCCCGTGTCTCAGGGGTTTTTTTTCCCCGGGTTCTCCGGTTTCTTCCCTTGGTCCAAAAACATGCACGGTAGGTTGATTGGCACCTTGGAAAATTATCCCTAGTGTATGAATGTGTGTGTGTGTGTCTGTGTGTCCTGTGATGGGTTGTCATTCCATCCAGGGTGTATCCTGCCTTAATGCCCATAGACGCCTGAGATAGGCACAGACTCCCCGTGACCCGAGGGAAGATCGGATAAAGCGGTAGAAGATGAATGAATGAATGAATGAATGAATGAACTCATCGTATTGTTGCTGTGAGGATTCCCATCCGAACATCTCAGCTAACTGCAATATACACGTTTTTTTTTTAATGTGTTTGGACAAAAAAACAGATCCCTACTGAGTAAATCCAAAGAATCCCTGGAGTTGACAAAGAAGAAAGTCTAGGATTATAAATCGTTATAAACATTTTGGCCGAAAGTTTGTGGACACCCGATCCACACTCCCATATGCGTTTTGTTTGTTTGTTTGTGTGTTTGTTTTTGGAGCATGCTATTCCAGCTTCATTCTTGTTATAATAATATCCACTCGGCTGGGAAGGATACCAAAGTTTTACATTTTCAAGTTCTGGGGAAGGAGCACGGTGGCTTAGTGGTTAGCACGTTTGCCTCACACCTCCAGGATCTGGGTTCGATTCCCATCTCGGCCCTGTGTGTGTGGAGTTTGCATGTTCTCCCTGTGCCTCAGGGGGTTTTTCTCCGGGTTCTCCGGTTTCCTCCTCCCGGTCCACAATAGGTTGATTTGCACTTTGGAAAAATTGTCCCTAGTGTATGTGTGTGTGTGAATGTGTGAGTGTGTGTGTGTGTGTGCCCTGCGATGGGTTGGCATTCCATCCAGGGTGTATCCTGCCTTAATGCCCATAGACGCCTGAGATAGGCACAGACTCCCCGTGACCCGAGGGAAGATCGGATAAAGCGGTAGAAAATGAATGAATGAAGTTCTGGGGATTTCTGTTCATTCAGCCACAGGAACATTAACGAGATCAGACCCTAATGCCGAGAGAGACCGTTTTTATTGCACAGTCAGCATTCCATATAATGTCAAAAGTTGTTGAGGCCAGGGTTCAAGTTTTCCCCATTACAAACTTGACAAACCATGTCTTCATGTACCTTGTTTGGTGTATATGAGTATATCGGTCCTGGCGCACACTGCAAAATTCTTACGCTACAGTATCGTCTTTTCTATTCTCTTTAAACCAAAATTAACAGCTATAAAGATCTCAGGAAAGTTACTGTAAGTTGAAGTTTTTTTTTACTGTAATTTCTTATGACATCAGCACACAGTTTCCCAAAACCATTGTGAATGTATTATCTAAAATGATGATGAGTTCTCTACCTTGTAATGATTTACTGATGATGTTTGTTGCTGTAAGGCTTTCGGGAATTTCAGCCTGGCTTGGATTTCAAAATAACTACGTTTTCTTTGAGTCACTAAAAACATCAATCTTCCATTAGTGGGGGTGACCAATAAAACTATCAACAAGAAAACTAAACTACTCTCTCATATATATATATATATATATATATATATATATATATATATATATATATAATATATATTCATCTTCTAACCGCTTTATCCGATCTTCCCTCGGGTCACATAGAGCTTGTCTATATCTCAGTCTATAGGCATTAATGCAGGACAATCCCTGTATGGAATGGCAACTATCATTGGCATTCCGGTTAACAGGAGAACCCGGAGAAAAACCCCTTGAGGCACGGCGACAACATGCAAATCGAACCCCTTCCCTGGAGGTGTGAGGCGAACGTGCTAACCACTAAGCCACCGTGCCCCACAGATATATGTGTACATATGTAGATATGAATTTGTTTTAGGACTATACATAATCCAAACACACACACACACACACACACACACACACACAACACACAATAGCAATTCTGGACCTGGATTACCACCAGTACCTCACGTAAATCCCCCCCCAACCCCACCCCCGAACTTCTATATACTGACTCACACTCTGAAAGTGATGCTAATGCGGTGGTTACATTTGGTCTGCTATAGTCAAGGGGAAATACTGTAATGCTACTCCAGGGGAAGGTCTGGGAACAGGTAACCAGTGATGCCTTTGTCTGCACGATTATTTACCTCTAATGCTATTGATTTGATTGAATACCATGACTTATAATAGTGTCATTGTGAGTCCTAACAAGGTGATTAATGTAGAATAAAATAGAGCCATTCTTTATTCAGATATAGAGAGAGAAAAATATGCTTTTCTCAGTATAATATCGGTGTCAGCTGTAGTAACATGCTGCTACAAAATTGAGACCACACTCGTTCAGCTCAAAAGCTGTTTTTAACTTAACATGACAGTTGAACAGGAGCACATATGGGCAAAATGGGGAGTTTGTTTGTAGTTTGTAGCTGCAAATGCGAAGTGTAATGTGGCTGACCCCCGAATAACAAGAAACCCGGGTCTGGACATGAGCAGTAGTTAAAGTACATCTGGCCTGCATACTTCTATCCATCTTTTGCTGTCTTTTCTTGCGTTCCCTTCGAAGCAGCCAAAGTGCTATGCTTGTCTGAGAGAGAGAGAGAGAGAGAGAGAGGAGAGAGGGAGAGAAGAGAAGAGGGGAATCTCAAGCTGAGCTAAAGCTTGACATTTGGATGGCTTTTCCTGTAGCCTCAATACAAAATGCTGGGTAAGGGTGCAGCACAAGTTCCCTCCCAGCCAAAACCCAATGGCAGATATCAATGACAGGCCACTCAGCCAGCAATCTCCCATTTAATGGAAGGGCTGGAATGTGTGTCTCAAGTGACACTACTTTAAAAGTCATTTTCCCATTCCTGCATCACTGGGAGAACTCTGCGTTTTTTTTGTTTTTTTTTTTTGGGGGGGGGGGGGGGGGGGGGGGGGGGTGGTGGGGTGGGGGGGGCTTGTTTCCTAGTAACCAACACAAGTGTGCGGTGGGAACTTTTAGACTTGTTCTGAAAAGGTTGAAACATTCTGTTTGGATGCAGTCACTAAAGGTTTAATAACAACTTAACATGTTTATTCAGGGGTTTTTCATGTCCACCAAACATCCAGGTATCACTAGGAGGAATCTAATGATACAAGTGATGTATGAAAAAAATATTTATTTTTTTGGCCATTTAGGAAATAAAAAATCTATAGCATTGACATTAGGGCAAAATATAACAACTTCTACGTGAGAAGGATATCCAGCCAGGGTCAAGTTGTCCGTGGTAGGTTTTTTTTCTTTAGTGTTGTTCAGAAACCTCGAGGCAAATGGACTGACAGCCCAAAACAGGAATCTTAGGCTATGGTGGTCTCAGGTTAAACTATAGTAGTTAAGGCATTGGCCTCTGGACCAGAAGATTGAAGGTTCAAATCCCACCACCACCAAGCTGCCACTAAGGGCCTAGACTTTATTGATCAAGGCCCCTTAACCCTCAGTTGATCAGTTGTCTGGAAAAGGGCGTCTGCCAAATGCTGTGAATGTAAAATATAGGCGATAGCAGCGATGCCGGGCCCAAGCTCATGTGCCCCAGAGAACTGGTGATCATTGAGTATCAATTTGTTTTCAATAAACAGAGTTTCTGGCTTTGTTTGGATATGCGGGCTTGTGCTGGGTATTCCACTTGACTCCATGCCCCCCCCCCGTCTATTGGGAACTACACTGAATGCTGTCTCCTCTCTTCAAAAACACTTAGCAAAATCTGTGGGTGGGGAAACCTATAGATGCACCCCTACTTTCAATTTAAGTTAACAAAAAGCAACTTCCTAACCCACCAGCTTTAGCCGTTTCTAAACACGATTTGGATATGTCAATGTGTCATAAAACAATGTCTGACTTATTCCCGCGAGGCCGTTTAGTTTTCCTCCTGAAAGCTACGGATATTCATTTTCCTTCTAATGACTCTTTCTCTTCACTTAGCACTATGGTGAAATTCTGGCCCCCAGCTGGCTATGTGATCATGTTAACAAAAGGTGCCATGGTAAAGATCGAACACATATGGCTGTTTTGTCATTGCATCTCACTTAAGTGTTGGCAAGGCTTTCTCATCGGGGGGGGTGGGGGGGAAGGGGGGTTGTTAACGTTCATATCACCAAACATGGCCCCACTCAGTGTCGCAACTAACTATGAGACCCTTAACAATTCCTTAGCAGTAGATAAAGCAGTAGAAGATGAACGAATGAATGAATGTATAAATATATAGATGCCCAATGCTGTCAGATCATCGAATATCATTACTACAAATAAATAAACAAATAAACAAACAACACACTAGGATGATCCATGTCGAAAATGAACCGAGTAAAGAAATGTTTGCGCCTTTGCAATACAATACAATAATAATCATTTATAAATCATTTTACATACATTTACTGAGTAGAAACCCCAGAGTTTTGAGTAAAATGTCCGACATGTACTGGATTTATGGTTAATTCGGCGGCTCCTCTATGTAAAATCCGAAACCGGGGCATGTTGAATTTTACTTGAACTCGTCCTCTTGTTACAGCATGACCTCGTATATCAAATTGCGTTTGACATATTTATTTTTCCCACTATAATAGGAATTAACGATGGGAATGAATGAGTGAAAGATACTCATGGGTAGACATGTCATTCACGCAAACGCCTGCTCGCTACGATTTCCAAATGTGCTGAAGCAGAAAGTTCACTGGAACATGACAAAGCAAGCATGACTTTTAACTTTCCCTCGAAAAAAAAAAAAAAATACTAAGAAAAGTTGGGACGCAAGCCCATAACCTCAAGAAGTCGTTTTTTTTTTGGTTCTGTCAAGAGTGGGTTTTCTTGTGGAAGAATTTCCTAAGCCTAAATAGATGATGTTTATTTGTGATTTGTATCGAATTACTTCGAATAAACCCTCCACGTGTATTCACAAATCTGGGCCTGACATGTAAACACACACACACAAACCCACACATGTGCACACACACACACACACATGTGCACACACAGACACATATACACTGCAGTCGCTGGGTTTATACTTGTTTATTCTTTGTAATTGTGAGCTCCAGATACACACTGTTTCTAATAGTACTTCTGTATCATTGTTTTGGCTTGTACACTACTTGTTTTCTTAGTCTTTTTTAAAAGAAAAATCAGTCTCTGGGCTCCATGTGATACAAATTGTTTTCTTGGCATCTCCTTACTGATTGCCTTGGAACAGATGATTAGGGGTTAGGACCTTACTGACAGTCCCTATTTTCACTAGTAACCCTATAATATTGACAAGTTGCAGATGCCGGGACCGAGGGCAGGAATTGGTAGTACGGGCATTTTGACTAGGAGAGGGATTAAAAAAACAGCTCTGGCAACCCAATTTATTTTGTGGAATGCTTAAAGATTATTGGACCTCATTTATCAGGCTGAAGGGGCACGGTGGTTTAGTGGTTAGCACGTTTGCGTCACACTGCCAGGGTCCGGGTTCGATTCCCGTCTCGGCCATGTGTGTGTGTGGAGTTTGCATGTTCTCCCCGTGCCTCAGAGGGTTTTTCTCCGGGTTCTCCGGTTTCCTCGCCGGTCCAAAAACATGCAGTAGGTTGATTGGCACCATGGAGAATTGTCCCTAGTGTATGAATGTGAGTGTGAATGTGAGTGTGTGTGGGTTGGCATTCCATCCAGGGTGTATCCTGCCTTAATGCCCATAGACGCCTGAGATAGGAACAGACTCCCCGTGACCCGAGGGAAGATCGGATAAAGCGGTAGAAGATAAACAAATGAATGAATTTATCAGGCTGGATCCAAATTTGTGTGTGTGCATCATTTGCACGATTAATGTGGTATTCATACAATAAAAATAAGTGTCGAAAAAAAACCTAAGAGGGATAACGAGTTCACTAATATGATCCACAAGTTAAAGCATGACATTGAATTGGATCATGCATTTAAGGAGGTGGGAGTTCAGTGGTTAAGGCAAAGATCCCACCATCACCAAGCTTCCACTAGTGGGCCCTTGAGCAAGGCCCTTAACCCTCTATTGCTCAGTTGTACGTTGTTTTGGATATGGGTGTCTGTCAAATGGTGTAAATATAAATATAAAGGTAATGTAATTTAGCTTTCATTCATTCCTCTTCTACCGCTTCATCCGACTTCTCTCTCAGGCCTAGGCGTCTTCGAGCATCGAGGCAGCATACACCATGTATGGGAGGTGTGTAGCCCAGTGTTTAAGGTGTTGGCCTCTGGACCGGAAAATCATGGGTTCAAACCCCACCGCAACCAAACTGCAACTAGTGGGCCCTTGAGCAAGGCCCTTAACCCTCAATCAACCCATCACAGGGCACACACACATTAGGGATAATTTTCCAAAGTGCCAATCAACCTACCATGCATGTTTTTGGGACCGGGGGCGGAGAAAAAACCCTAACGCTTGGGGAGAACATGCAAACTACACACACACACACACACACACATGAACCTGGCCCTGAACGTGCTAGTCACTAAACTGCCATGCCCCTTAGCTTTCAATTAAACACAAATTGAAGGAGACACTTGACCCCCATCTTTGATCACTTCTATATTGATTCCTGACAATGTTATTTATATCATAATTTGACTGTGTGTGTTGCTACGTCACAGCTCCAGACCATAAATAAATGATAAATAAAAAATAAATAAAAATATAAATAAAAACCCGAGTTAGGAAAAAGGGGATGGTACTTTGAAAAAAAGACAGTAAGCGTGTTTCCATCACCCTTCAGAATGAGCACATTTAAATAGCGAATTGAAAATACGTCAAAGTTTTTACGCTCGCATGAGGTGTTTTATTAGACGATGCGAAAAAGGAATAATTCGCAAAACTTAATTTTTTTTTCGCATTTCCCATTCCACATGATCTACCTCGCCTTGCCTTGGGCGTGATGCTCCAGGCGCCACACGAGGCGCTATTGCACTGTACAGCTCCAAAAAAAAAAGTGGACACGTTCATCCGGAAATTGTGAATCCACAGGTCCTCCGTGAAATCGCGCACTATTACCTCTCAGAACAAGCGCTTACGTGGCTATGCCCAAGTACAGGGGGATCGCCTCGCCATTAATGCTTGTATAACGCGCCTACGTCTCCCATTAATAAATACGTCTAATGCGTCGACTGCGATATATCTATATATATATATATATATATATATATATATATATATATATATATATATATATATATATATATATATATCATAAATCCACTTTTTTGGAGCTGTACAGTGCAATAGCGCCTCGTGTGGCACCTGGAGCATCACGCCCAAGGCAATGGCGAGGTAGATCATGTGGAATGGGGAATGGGGGAAAGTTTTGCGAATTATTCCTTTTTCGCATCGTCTAAATAAAAACACTCATGAGAGCGTAAAAAACTTTGACGTATTTTCAATTCGCTATTTAAATGTGCTCATTCTGAAGGGTGATGGAAACACGCTTACTGTCTTTTTTTCAAAGTACCATCCCCTTTTTCCTAACTCGGGTTTTTATTTATATTTTTATTTATTTTTTATTTATCATTTATTATATATATATATATATATATATATATATATATATATATATATATATATATATATATATATATATATATATATATATATATATATAAACCTTGAACAAAGAAGACTGATCGCTTCCTGAGGAACTTCCGGATCGTTTTTCCGAAGTAGGATTTTATTCCTTTACTTTTGACTTTTTTTTTGCTTTGTGAGCCTCATTTTTAAACATATTGATGGTAATCCAGATACATACAAGACACTCTTTGTTACTGAAACGTTTATGCATCTGTAAGAGATTTGGTTTGTTTTGAAAGTCAATTTACAATAAGTGGTAATTTACCAACTGTGAAGAATTTAAATCTCCAATAAACAAAACTAAACTAGCACAAGTAAATATTGCAACACCTCAGAGGAGGTCCTCTGGAGTCAGAGGAGTAGATTGGACTGGGGGACTAGCTACAGTGAACAATCAACAAGCTAAAAATGAACAAAATATTCAACGACAAATATTTATTTCAACTCAAATTTGTTATTTACAGCAGGATAAGGTGAGAAATTCAGACATTGGACTTCCAGATCCCAGTACTGCCAAGCTGCCACTGCAGAGCCCTTAATCAAGAAACGTAATCGTCAAATATTCAGTTGTATAAATAAGATAATTGTAAGTTGATTTGTATAACAGTGTCTGCTAAACAGAATGTAGCACTCGTAAAATTCTAATAGTTTATGGAGCCACTCCATAGTAGAAAATCTACAAACATACATATACATAACATAGCATACACACACAAACACACACACACACACATGCCAATACATACATCGTATATGAAATGTTCATCATGCTTATTTCTGAACTGCTCTCAAATTTGACTGAATTTCCCACAACAGATTCTGAAACCTGGAATGAAATAGGTATAAAACCACCTTCCTCCGAACTTCCACACTTGGCAAGATTCCCTGGGCTTCGTCCTCCTGCCTGACAGCTGCCAACATTCCTCCACCTCTCAGCAGAGGGTGTCAGCGTACCCCATCCATTACACAAGGGCGTTGGTCCTACTGATAGAAGTCAAGCAGTGACAAAAACATGACCCTGCCCTCCATATGTGTGTGTGTGTGTGTGTGTGTGTGTGTGAAGAAAAAAAATTTAATATATATATATATATAGATATATATATCTATATATATATATATATATATATATATATATATATATATATATATATAAAATAGAATAGCCTTTATTTGTCATATATACATTATAGCACAGTGAAATTATTTTCTTCTCACACACATATATGTGTATATATATATATATATATATATATATATATTATATATATATATATATATATATATATATATATATATATACATTCATTCATCTTCTATCTTCTAAACCCCTATATCTGATCTTCCCTCGGGTTCATGGGGAGTCTGTGCCTATCTCAGGCATCTATGGGCATTAAGGCAGGATACACCCTGGATGGAATGCCAACCCATCGCATGCAGGGCACACACATACTCACAATCACACACATTTCATACTAACTAGGGACAATTTTTTCCAAGGTGCCAATCAACCTACTCCACACACACATGGCCGAGACGGGAATCAAACCCTGGACCCTGGCGGTGTGAGGCGAACGTGCTAACCACTAAACCGGCGGGAAGGTGGTGGCTTAGTGGTTAAGGTGTTGGACTCTGGACCAGAAGATCACAAGTTCAAACCCCCACAACCACCAAGCTAACACTAGTGTGCCCACTAGCAAGGCCCTTAACCCTCAATTGCTCAGTTGTAAGTCTCTCTGGATAAGAGCGTCTGCCAAATATCATGAATGCAATGTAAATGTAAAACCACCATGCCCCACTATATATATATATATATATATATATATATATATATATATATATATATATATATATATATATATATATATATATATATATATATATATCTGGAAAAGAACATACATTTTTCAAATTCTATGATATAGAAGAAATACTATGCAAAAAAAAAAGCATAATAAAAAAGCAATACTATGCATATATACATATACATATTTACACAATATCAATCAAAAAATCAAAAAAATAATCAAAATTATCAAAATCATTATATATATATATATATATATATATATATATATATATATATATATATATATATATATATATATATATATATATATATATATATATATATATATATATACCGGAGCTGGTGTAAATGATTTTGGATGTCAGTGAGTATCTCTGTCGTCTGACTGTGTGACTGAGATGGACTCGGTCAGTGTGTAGAAGTTGGCCAAAGCCTGTTTCTCTTTCCGTATCTGTCTGCTTCACAGATTTTTAAAACAGGTGCATTTAGTAAGCGCTCATATGAATTTCCAGATAAAATACTTTTTAGAGCCTTTTTTTGAAACAGCAGCACCCCCCCCCACCCCCCAAACCCCCACCACCCAAACCCCCACCAGACCCGCCCCCAGTTTTGTAACTGCAATGTTATTGGAATTCTTGTTCTTCCTTTGAACGGATGGCTATTTCGCCCACTTTACTTGTCAGCCTGTTTGACTCGATGTGGACATTTCAATCCGGCTTCTCGAAGCCGCTACACCTTGTGGAAAAAATCCACCGGCACAATCTGCTGCACCCACATCAAATCTGAACGTATCTGGCTCGGAGCTGTTTACTCTTTTCAGTACCTTCCTTCGCTGTTTCGGGTTTCAAAAAGCCATTCCAAGTAAAACACAGGTTTGGAGACCAAACAGGAAAGTGCTGGATTGGTACCACGTTCTATGGAAGTTGACTAAGAGGAGAAAAATGTACCTTATGGCCAGCCTTGCAGCTCCCAGATTTCAAGGCAGATATGGGAAGGGGACTGCACTCGTTCGGACAAATTCCACTATGTGGTTCGCTCGTGTCCACATAGCTACTAGTTCAAATCCAGAAGGACGATTTAACTTCTACCTTTTGTCATACAGTAGGTCAATTTCCCGGAGAGCACGTAGAGAATCTCGTGCAGCACAATTCTTCCTTCAGGACTTTTGCTTTTTTATTAGTGGCGCTTGCAAAAGCATCACTATTATTATCTCTGTCTCGCTTCGGTCAAATTTTCGGCGCGTAACTCGTCCCGCAGTTTTTCTCCGACCCTCATAAATCATACCTCATATCGTGCGTCCCGATGGTGTGAGGTGTGCTGTTACTTTTATAAGGAATCGCCCTGCGGAATTCCGAACCCGGGGACAAAAAGCAGGAATTTTTTCCCATAGAAAATGAATGGGGCCGAAATTTCGTGCCTCACAGTTCAGCCTGTGAGCGTCCGACATGCACATATGGCAAATCCACACGTACAGGGTCCGGAGTGGATCGCGATCATATACCTCCCGAACCCCACACCTGTTTGGAATTTTGGGAAATTCACGACATTCCGGCCCCATAGAGAATGAATGTGGAAATTTGACCCTCGGATGCATATTTGACATATCCACTCATAGGTGAGATGGAGCAGGTCGCGAACAGACTGCCACATGGCGTCACATGGCCACAAACGGGGAAACTCGGACACAGGGTCATGTCATATGTCTAAACGCTCAGAACACCGACGGAAGTCGGACGCTGGATAATTTGATGATGTCACGTGCCTCACTGGCCCCGCCCCCTCCAAAAAAAACCCACCCAAAATGTGCATTTTTGGTGTCTAAACACTCCATTTGGAAGTCAAAGCTGAATATTAAACGGACCAGGCTCTAAGGGGTCACGCCCGAAGCTGCGTTTTGCATCGGCAAGCATCACTCTCATTTTCTTCAGGAAACGTCCTCTGTCTAGTATCTTTTACAATTTTATGCTTAGGCTTAAAGTACTTTATGTATCAACCAGTCAATGCAATATCCCGGGTCTAACTCGCACTGAATCCAATTATATCCCAGCAAAACTGTATGGAGTTGGAAGTTCAGTGGTTAAATGTCATTAGGCCCTGGAAAGGAAACTGGTTCAAATCCACAGCACCACCACCAAACTGCCGCTAGTTGGCCCTTGAGCTTCAAGGCCCTTCACCCCCAACAAAAACTTTAGACTAAATAAAACCAAAAAAATAAATAAATAAATAATAATAATAATAACACATCACATATTCCAGGCATCCACCCCATTTCTTGTTTTTTATACATTTATATGCAGATTTATTTATTTTATTCAGATCACAAAACCCCAGGATGGCGAGTATGAAGGGAACTGAGCGGACAAGCATATATTTAGAAAAAAATAGTATAAAAAAAAAAAAAAAATATATATATATATATATATATATATATATATATATATATATATATATATATATATATATATATATATAATATTTTTATATTGAAAAACCTTGAACAAAGACTTCCCGAGGAACTTCCCGATCGTTTTTCCGAATTAGGATTTTATTCCTAATAAGAAATCCTCATTTCCTTGAGATAGCTACGAAGTCATTTCTGCACGCGATATGAAAGAAAAGCCCCAAACTACCCCACCCACCCCCTCAAAAAGTTGACAAAGATGAATCCCACACACACACACACACACACACACACACACACATACATACACACACAGAATGCATGTACATAAATGTATGTACAGTAATAGACATTCCAGTTACTAAATAATCCAAATTTTAATTGCTAACTGTATAAATGATTAAAAACCAAAAAAAAAAAACAAAAATACAAGAGAATTTTAACATAAATGCACAAACTCTTAGTCAAATCTGACACAAATGCAATAAGTTGCTAATCAGTAAAGCAGATGGAAGTATGATACATGTCACGTCTTTCATCCAGAACTAGATCCTGGACTGTAGTCTTTGCTGGCAACACTGTACTGTATATATTTCCTTCAGTGCCCAAGACTGTTTGAAACAGTAGACTAAATATTACAGCGGCTACGAAAATGAGCTTTCCATCTTTTCAGCACAACTTTGATGATTAACCTGTAAGTCTGCTAAATCAAAGCCAACCGTATTTTCCATTTCAGCTAATGGCACACGAAATCGTCTTACATTAACGATTAAATTGCTCAAGTGCAAGTCCTTGTAGACGGCCACGGGGTCCAGAACTCGGGATGTGCATTTCGAATCCAGCCAGAGGACGAGGAAAATAGAAAGTCGCTGAGGCAACAAAAGGAAGAAACCTTTGAGGCAAACCAGATTGGAGAGGAAGCGCATGCTCTTACTATATTGGAATTCTAAAATGGGAATGAACTGCGAATCTTCAGAATATCCAATGAGGGACTCCGCAGCAGAAGGTAAACAACAACAACAACAAAAAAACGAGGGAAAACCGAGCGTTGGATTTGGAGTCTAAGAGGAGCGGCAGCGGTAGAAGTGAGTCAGGACCTTGTACAGAAAGAAAGAAAGAAAGAAAGAAAGAGAAGATCTGTACTACAGGCAAAAAAAAACAACAGGAGTGAGCAGTGCTGAATGTGTGGGCCAAGATCTCTCTATCAGCATGAGTGAAGGAGAGAGACAGGAGAGATGAACAGGTGGCAAACCGATAGAGGAAGCTTGGAAGGCAAGCGCAAGCTGTTAACATCCTTCTCCTCTGCAAGTGCAATGTAAAGATCACTGAAAGGAAGGTCGAGCCAACGTTTTAACTGGAGTTTCCCATCGGGTCACAAAAGTCTGTGTCTATCTCAGGCGATCCTATGGGTATTAAGGCAGGATACACCCGTTGGATGGGAATGCAATACACATAGCAGGGCATTACACACATGACAATGACTCTATTACAAATTTTACATTTTGATTACTTTCATTCACACATTCACACTACATTCATACACTAGAAATGGATCACATTTGATTACTTTGTCCACTAGGTGGCGCTTTAAGTTCAACCTACCTTCTAAGCATGAAATTTTTTTTTGAAACTGCAGCAGGTTTTCGGGAGGAAACCGGAGAATCACGATTCGGAGAAAAAACCCCTGAGGCACGAGGGAGATTTTACATGCAAACTCCACACACACATGGCCGAGACGGGAATCGAACCCGGATCCATAAATGGCGGTGTGAGGCGAACGTGCTAACCACTAAACGCCATTCCGTGCCCCATTAGAATATATATATATATATATGATATATATATATATATATATATATATATATATATATATATATATATATATATATCGTGTATATATATGCCTATATATATATATATATATATATATATACCGTGCTATATATATATATATATATATATATATATATTATCATATATATATGCCATTATATATATATATATATATATATATATATATATATATATATATATATATATATATATATATATATTCTATTACTCTTATATATGATATATATATATATAGATATATATATATTATATATGCTTAATATCTATATACATATATATATATATATATATATATATATTTGTATATATATATATATATATATATATATATATATATATATATATAGTTATATTAAGAAAGAATAACATTGATTAACATTGTTATCACCATACTGAACTCTGTCCATTATCGTACCCCATATTCCTTTCCATAAACGTTCGTTCTACAAAAACACCTCTGTTTACATTTATTATTGACTTATATCATGCATATATGACTCAGTGGTTAAGGCATTGGACCAGTGGACCAGAACGCAGGTTCAAATTCCACCAAGCTGCCACTTGTGGGCCCTTGAGGAGCAAGGCCCTTAAGCCTCAATTGCGCAGTTCTAAATAGTTCTAAATGGATAAAGGGCGTGGCAAAACTGGCAAAAACTGGCAAAATATATGTATACATATGTATATGCATATAATATAGCATATAAATATATATACATAGAATCAACCCAAACAACCCTGGCCTTAAGGCATTATAGCCATTTTATTATTATTATTATTATGATTTATTATTCTAGTTATTTTTATTATTTTATTATTTTATTATTTATTATATATTATTATTATCAACCACCTATCCTAGGTTTTTAAAGAAACTGTTTTTTTTTTTTTACATTTTCTACTTCATAAGTAACACTTTTTCAGTAACTGTAACATTAATTTTCTCATTACTGTAACACATTACATTTATTTTTAAATTAAAATACGTAACTCCGTTACATGCAACTAGTTACACCCCAAAAACTGCTTCTTTATTATTATATATTGATAATTGGCCGCTATTACCTCCATACAGAAAAAAAACCTTACTATATTATACTTACTATACTAGTGTCATTTATTATTATTATTATTATTATTATTATTATTATTATTATTATTATTATTATTATTATTATTGTAACAGCTGCTTTGACACAATCTCTATTGTTAAAAGCGCTATATCGATAAAGGTGACTTGACTTGACTATTGCACTGACTGTGTATTCATATTTAAAACTTTCAGATTGCATTTCATGTACACACTTGAGAAGAGAAACGAGATTTAGCAACATTCAGCAACAAATCCAGGGGGCACGGTGGTTTAGTGGTTAGCGCATTCACCTCACATCACCAGGGTCCGGGTTCGATTCCCGTCTCGGCCATGAGTATGTGGAGTTTGCATGTTCTGGCATGTGTCTCAGGGGGGTTTTCTCTGTGTTCTCCGGTTTCCTCCCCGGTCCACAAACATGCACGGTAGGTTGATTGGCACCTTGGAAAATTGTCCCTAGTGTATGAATGTAAATGTGAGTGTGTGTGTGTGTCCTGTTATGGGTTGGCATTCCATCCAGGGTGTATCCTGCCTTAATGCCCATAGACGCCTGAGATAGGCACAGACTCCCCGTGACCCGAGGGAAAGATCGGATAAAGCGGCTTAGATTAGTTAGAAGGTTAGAAGATGAATGAATGAATGAACAAATCCTGAATGTCTATCTCACACTGCTCTATGAATCTTTGTTCCTTGTTTATGACCTGCATCATCTGTCATATATAACCAATGAACAGTTCATCGCAACAATAGTCAACGAGTGTATTGCTGCCACGTGCTAGTCAAATGCTAGCTAAATGTTTCGAATTAAAGGTCGGTCTTTAGTTCCTACTTTGTTTTATGTGCTTTTAAAAATGTGAATAAATTAGAGTAAATTAGAAACTTCGATATCCCCTTTAACGTGTCCGTTAGTAAATCTTTCCAAATAAACTGCCTCCAACGATGCACTTCGATAGTTAGAAACAATTGACGGGTTTCAATCGACGCCCGTTTGTGTTGTGCTGAAAATGAATCAGAAATTTGTGTTGTGCTTGTTATGACGGATAATTCTGCCTGTCTTTCTTTGTACTTGGCCTACATCAACAGTCACAGTGTGTTCGCTCAAAAGCTGGACAGGATGGCAAACATGCCGTTTTATACTTTCCCCTCCCGCACATTTCCTGATATGTGCTAGACCTCACACTTTGCAAATCTATATCTCCCACACATTCCTGCAGCCTCCAGCACTTGGTCAACTTCAGAAAAAATGTTCACATTAATACTATTCGCTACTTTGAGAGTTGCAGAAACGTTGGCTATTTCTTGCTTTCTCTCTTTCTCTCTTATTGAAAGGGGGAAGGGGGGGGGGGGGGGGGGGGGGTTTGGCATGTCCTTATTTTTATGTCACATGCTAACTTTATAAAGATGAAACGTGCAATTAAAAAGCAGTTGCCTATTCAAGGAGAAGAAATGGCTCGGGCAGAGCAAATGTTATCCAGCCCCTTCCTCTGCTGCCAGATCCACACTCCTGACATGCAAATGGAGCTGGCTTCAACAACCTCACGTTCCACTGAGGCTTTTTCATCTGCACCCTGCAATATATTTGACAATTATGAACCTAAATATATAAATGAAAGGCGTGTGTGTGTGTGTGTGTGTGTGTGTGTGACATGAAAGGAGAACTGCAGAACTAAGAGACCGTATACGCTATACAGCGGCTAAATGAATCCAAATTCCTACGCTTCCATCATTTTGATTAATCGTTCGTGAGTCTGAAACGACCGGAGAGCGTTTATTCATTCAGAATGCAAGGTTAAAAATATTGTATTGTGGTTTTGCTGCAGCAGGTGGAACGTATTCAAATAAAACAATAAACCCTAAAATACTGTTTCATTTGCTTTACAAAAGATGCCGGTCAGACCTGTCAAGCAAGAAAAGGTGTTTATAAGTGTCATGCGCAAATTACAGCACAGTGAAATTCGGTCTATTGCATATCCCAGCCATGATAACACTGTCCCTGGAGCCACACAGCAAGTCACTTTGATAGGTTTGTTTTTGGGTTTACTTTGACTCTCATAAGTCTCTCTCTTCATGTAATGGCGTTATGTAATTTGATTACAAAATAAAAGTAACAAGTAATTCGTTACAGTTAACTGAGAAAAAACAGCTAATTAAATTACTGTTACTGTTACAGTCTTTTGAAAATATTAAAGATTACAAAATGACCACCCCCCCTATATATATATATATATATCTTATATATATATATATATATATATATATATATATATATATATATATATATCACCACACACACACACACCCACACACACACACACACACACACACACACACACACACACACACACAGGGCACGGTGGTTAGCACGTTCGCCTCACACACCTCCAGGGTCCGGGTTCGATTCCCGTCTCGGCCATGTGTGTGTGGAGTTTGCATGTTCTCCCCGTGTCTCAGGGGTTTTTTTCTCCGGGTTCTCCGGTTTCCTCCCCCCGGTCCAAAAACATGCACGGTAGGCTTGATTGGCACCTTGGAAAATTGTCCATAGTGTATGAATGTGTGTGTGTGTGTGTGTCCTGCGATGGGTTGGCATTCCATCCAGGGTGTATCCTGTTTTAATGCCCATAGATGCCTGAGATATGCACAGGCTCCCCGTGAACCGAGGGATTGGATCGGATTTAGCGGTAGAAGATGAATGAATGAATACACACACACACACACACACACACACACACATATACACTTACACATACACACATATATTGGTCAACTCACAGGAAAGGGGTGGGGTAGGTTATTCTGTGACAAACCATAACATAACATGAATCCAGCAACCAGAATGACAAAGCATGTGTGTTGACCACTGGACTGAATAATTATAGAAAGGTAAATGCCAGTACACACAGAATTGAACAGAATATCCTTTATTAGTCAAATATACATTACAGCACTGTGAGATTCTTTCTTTACATATCCCATCTTGTTTGGAAGCTGGGGTCACAGCGCAGGGTCAGCCATGATACTGTGCCTCTCTCAGGTGTCTATTGGCATTAAGGCAGGATACACTCTGGATGGAATGCCAACCCATCACAGGACACACACACACACACACACACACACACACACATTCATACACTAGGGACAATTTTCCAAGGTGCCAATCAACCTACCGTGCATGTTTTTGGACCGGGGGAGGAAACCGGAGAACCCGGAGAAAAAAACCCCTGAGGCACGGGGAGAACATGCAAACTCCACACACACACACACATTGCCGAGACGGGAATCGAACCCGGACCCTGGCGGTGTGAGGCGAAACGTTCTAACCACTAAACCACCGTGCCCCCTATACTGTTACTTTTATTTTGTAATTAAATTACATAACACATGGAACTAGTTACTCCCCAAACAATGCAATCATAATAAAGCATGATGGTGGTAACATTATGACTATGGTCTCAAAAACTGTTTTAAAAAATAACATTTCTTCTTTGTGAAAGACACATTTGCAAGAATTGAATGTTAAAGTGACGAGGCCCTAAAGACGACACTTTCACTATTAAGTCTTGTTCATTTGCAATCCTCCCGAGATGTAATTCGCTAAAGATAAGATGCGCGGTAAAATGATAGGCAAGTCATGTCTTCACTATATAACAGAACTGTTTCATGTAAAAAGTACATTGTTTGAATAGGTGTGACAGCATATTAGAGGAGCGCAGAGAGAACTTGGCCCAGTGATCTTCCAGATGTGCTCCAAAAAGAACAAGTTTAATATTCGGCCCAGCCCCCATTTTCCCATTCGCATTCTGTAGCTCATCTCTCACATGGACATACAACAAAAACATATAAAATGAACCAATCCGTACTGAAATGTAATATCTATAATATTTGATTGCAAAAATGCAACAACATGAGAGGCAAAGTTGCAGGATTCTGTCCAAGAGAATCTCCTCGCTCCATTTATGGCTCGGGGTAGACTTCTGTTTTTGTGTTTACACATATCATGTGTGTGTTTACATGTCTATCGTGTTATGTCACCTCCCTTGTCTTGTTACACATGTGTTATTCACAGTTGTTCAGCATGTTTGTGTTTATACACACACACACACACACACACACACACACACACACACACCACACACACACACACATATATATATATATATATATATATATATATATATATATATATATATAAATATGGGGGCACGGTGGCTTAGTGGTTAGCACGTTCGCCTCACACCGCCAGGGTCCGGGTTTGATTCCTGTCTCTACCATGTGTGTGTGGAACCGAGGGAAGATATAGTGGTAGAAGATGAATGAATGAATGAATGAATCTCATGTATATGTGACAAATAAAAATAAGGATATAGATATATATATATAATATATTATATATATATATATATATATATATATATATATATATATATATATATACACACACACACACACACACACACACACACACACACACACCATGTTTCTATTTTGGCCCTAGCATCGTATAGTGTGTTTTCTTAGATCATCACTTGCAGCCACTTGGCATTCAGTCCCTAACAAGTGAGAGCAAAGGAATGTTCATCCCAACAACACACCTTATTACTATTTTTCCTCTAGTTTTTTTTCTGCCCACCCCACAGCCCATTGATGGATTTTTGTGAAAGTGTGAGGGGGGGGGGGGGGGCTTGGGGGTGGGGGGTTGCATGCCTTCCTCTACAATGTGTGAACAACAGAAGACATCAACATGGCCTCTCTTCACAAACAGCACACTTCAAGAATCCACACTTCAAGCTCCTCCCAGTTCGGAGCTTCCACGCTCCCAATCACCAAGCTACTGATGAGCTCCAGCTGGGGATAGTTGATGCCATCAGTAGCTTGGCTATTTAAGCCCGGCTTTCCTTCCTTTCCGCGTCTGGGCTCGTGAACGCTGGACTATAGAACACGACACGACACGGACACGCATCCTTCCAAGGAAAACGCTACTAACCTGTCTCTTTTGTCTGATTCCCAAATCAGGTTTGGTTCCCGCAGGCTCCAGTTCCCCGGACTCCCAAACCAACCCAACCCCGACACCCGTGGACGCGACCTCGTCCACCGCTGAACCTGCGCGCTTCTCCCCGACGGAAGCTTCCTAGCGCCGCACTCTCGACACGGGCCGTACAGGGGCTGTACACCCGCATTATCTACTCCTCGGAGTATTCATCCTTACTTCTCCATTTTCCGAGAATAAAACCGTTCTGTTTGATCTCGGTGCCTGTTGTGTGTCTGTCCCTTACATCGACAAAAACTTTAGACAAATTTTACAGCAGGGCTTTGGCTTGTTGAATGTCTGATGTTGCAAACCCGAACCGTTTCCATACGACTGATGAAGCCCCGCCCCACTCGGAAACGAGCTCTTCGGATACGTCAGAGCAGCGTGTTGTCATTTAACCTCTCAGTTTCTATGTTGAGTTCTGAGTAAATAAAATTAGGTATGTGTATATACACACACACACACACACACACACACACGTCTTATGTAAAAGTTTAGGCACCCCTTAATCAATGACAGATATTGGTGATTTTTGTTTTTTAATTGAAAAGATGTTAACACAGTCTCTCTTGGAAATGGGAAAAAAATAAATAAATAAATAATACATATTGGCACTGTGTTTTTGGGCATTCTAAGAGTTCCGGAGATTTCTTTTTACAAGGGTTTTTTTAACAAGGTACGGGTTTCTTTTAATAAGGTTCAGGTTTTAATAATCTGTCTCAGTTCGATCTGTTGCATGGCCATATACTATACCATATGAGAGTGGTAACATTATGGACAACCTATATACTATATAGCCTATATATATATATATATATATATATATATCAACCAGCCCTAATATCATATATACAGATATGCCTGATATAGTCAAAAACCTCCAGAACCTACCCCAATCACACAGCTGACATGAAGGAAACTTCCAGATTAAAGCCATTTAAACACCACACATCACCATACAAACAAAACAATAAGCACAAAATCTCTCTTAGACACTTCGTCTTCCCTAGAGCGCTCACATTAATGATACCATAAAAAAAAAAAATGATAGATCCCAGCCTTATAAAAAATGTCACGTTCCCACCACTGGCCTAAGCCTTGTCCTGTTACGCAGTTTTGAGTCATTTCCTGTTTTGCAGAGGACACCGCAATTTTCTGGAAAACCGCCCAAGTGAGTCAGTCCATAAAAACTTTTGCCATGGGTATTGGCATGAACTGGTAAAAAAGTGACCAACCAACAACTGTAAATAACATATTTATTTGCTGTACCACCTCAGTTATTCTACAAGTATCGAAAAAAGAGTAAAAGTTATATCGATATATAATATATATATATATATATATATATATATATATATATATATATATATATATATATATATATATACTTTTACTCTTTGACACATGTAGAATAACCAAGGTGATATGAATATTATATATATATATATATATATATATATATCTATATATATATATAATATATATATATATATGAAAGGGTTGTCCAAAATGTTAGAGAAAGAGAGAGACATACACACACACACACACACACACACACACACACACACACACGCACAGTAGCACAGTATATATGGATGTGTGTGTGTGTGTGTGTGTGTGTGTGTGTGTGTGTGTGTGTGTGTGCTTGACAAAGTCAGTGAATGAAGCAGCAGATAGAGAGAGGAAATAAAACAGCACCTCTGCCCACACTGATGGAAAATCAGCAGTATGTCTCCGGATGCCACCTCCACAGCATGTGATGCCAACAATGCTTGCTTTCTCACACACACTGATTCAAGGCTGCATTCCAGCAGCTGAAAAATTTCACCCATTTCCAAGCACCTGCTACCTTGGAGACTGTGTAACCAGGGAAACACAGTGCACAGCACTGAAATACACCAACCTCATACACAGGCACACCTTCTGAGACTCTCAATTCCAGGTCTTCTTATGCGAAGGAATAATTCGCAAAATCTTTAATGAAAAAGTCCATTCGGCCACCGTGCCCACTACAAGCAGGTCTTTGTGCGCTAGTTGCAGACTTGCCCGGATTTAGTGCACCAACAATAAAACATAAAAAAAAAGACTTTTTTTGGTGCAAATTTAAAGTGTGTGGTGCTGATAGCTGGATCAATCTTTTCCTTCGAAATTAAGTACTTCCTTGAATAAACTTGCTGCAGTGAACGGCGACTTGATTTGGCCTTGTTTTCTTTGCATTCTTTTTAAGGCCTGGTTTCACTTAGAAGCCATGCTGAATTGGTTCTTTTGCTAGGAGCCTTGATTATATAAACCTGCAGCCAATTCCGAAGAGCATGTGCGATTCACTAGGACGCTAATAAGCACCGATCTGCGTTTAGGGTTTTGTTTATAGTCGTACCTGATGTGTCTGATGGCAAACGGTAATGCTTGCTGTATGTAGAGGCGCTGAGGAAAACTCCACGTATACTCTAAATCGCAAGGAACGTGAAAAAGTCCAAAAAAAGTTTCCATTGAAAGACTTGATTTTAATTAAGTTAACCTACGTCTATATTTATAAACCTTGCATATGAATTTTATATTAACCGTTCATTCATCTTCTACCGCTTTATCCGATCTTCCCTCGGGTCACGGGGAGTCTGTGTCTTTCTCAGGGGTCTATGGGCATTAAGACAGGATACACACTGGATGGAATGCCAACCCATCGCAGGACACACACACACACACACACATTCATACACTAGGGACAATTTTCCAAGGTGCTAATGAACCTACCGTGCATGTTTTTGGACCGGGGGAGGAAACCGGAGAACCCACAGGAAAAAAAAAAACCCTGAGGCACGGGGAGAACATGCACAAACTCCAAATTGGCTTATATTTTTCAAAATGAAGCCGCAGCTTCAAAAAGACGTTTCAGCTTGAAAGTCATACCGTCGTCTAAATCACGGGTTTTACATGAAAGCCTATTTGTAATCTTGTAATTTCATCCATTCATTCATCTTCTACTGCTTTATCCGATCTTCCCTCGGGTCACGGGGAGCCTGTGCCTATCTGAGAACATGCAAACTCCACACACACGCATGGCCGAGACGGGAATCGAACCCGGACCCTGGCGGTGTGAGCCGAAAGTGCTAACCACTAAGCCACCGTACCCCTGTCTTGTAATTTAATTACACATTTTTTTCTCAGCCAATGTAACGAATAAATGTTGCATTTATTCATTCATTTTCTAGCGCTTTATCCGATCTTCACTCGGGTCCCGGGGAGTCTGTGCCTATCTCAGGCGTCTATGGGCATTAAGGCAGGATACACCCTGGATGGAATGCCAACCCATCGCAGGGCACACACACACACATTCACACACACACATTCATACACTAGGGACAATTTTCCAAGGTGCCAATCAACCAATCAACCTACCGTGCATGTTTTTTTTTTTTGGACCGGGAGGAAACCGGAGAACCCGGAGAAAAACCTCCTTGAGGCACGGGGAGAAGATGCAAACTCCACACACACATGGCCGAGACGGGAATCGAACCCGGATTTGTAATTAAATTGTGTAACACCGTTACAGGTAACTAGTATGTCTATATATTCTATTCTATTCAGTATAGAATATGCTAAAATGCAGTCTATAAAAAAAAAAACAGTGACCATGACAGAGAGGCATCAGAGAAATCGACAGCCGCATGCTCAATGCATCCAGCAACATGTTCAAAGAGCGGCATTTATAGCTTTGCGGATCTCGCACTCGGCAAGTGAGCAGGCCGAGCTACCTCTGTGTTTGTTAACCTGGCTCCCGACCCAACATAATGTTTGAAGAAAGATTAAGCAATAAGACTGCGAAAGTAAATAGAAACATATCCACATCAATTCGGTGCAATCGGATTGGTCTCCTACCAGTAAATGAAAAAGCGATGTGCTCTTTCTGGCAGGAGAATTGGATTCATTGTTTTTGGTGTGAAACTACTAAAATATTCAGCGAATCAAAGTCCTTATATATCGAGTCATTAGAAATGATTTGCTTTGTAAAAAAAAGGAAGAAGTGCCGTCGAAGGTTTTAATAATAGCCGCTGGGGAATGAATGTTTAGCTGTCGTCCCCGTTTATTGATGTGAGGAAATGAAAAACATCGAATTGATCTCCAAGACGCCATTCGTTGATGCGGACACGGCGTTTTATAAGTGCTGGTTGCGTGTCAGACCGGGCTGCATCTTTCGGGGGGTGGGGGGGGGGGGAATCAACACATTAAATCAAGAGATTAATCGCTCTCCACCCACCCATCACTTAACATTCCTTCCTCGCGTTCCTGTATTTAAAACGTCCCACAAATACCACAGTAAAAACCCAATCATTACGCAAAGACAGCCAAGTGCCTGACTGCTCACTTCCACATTCTACTGCCTGTATTTAATTCCACGCATTTTTTTAATTCTTCCCCCGAGAAGCGATTTATCAAACGTGTCAAAAAACTGTGCACAAGCCATCAGAATGGACTGTAGTTGCTCATACTTTCATTCTCACAGGGCCCAATGCGTTTGGATGACCCTTTAAAACGCGCAAATTTAAATAGCGTATTGAAAATAATGGAACCCACAACGCATGAGGTGGATGCGAAAAAGGAATAATTCGCAAAACTGTAATAGAAGCGTTTTTTTTCGCAGGTCACATGATCTACCTCGCCTTGCCTTGGGCGTGATGCTAAAGGTGCCACCAGAGGCGCTATTGCACTGTACAGCTCAAAAAAAGTGGACTCGTCCATCCGGAAATTCTCAATCCACACGTCCTCTGTGAAATGGCGCACTATTACCTCCCAGAACAAGCGCATATGTGGCCACGCCCAAGTATAGGGGGATCACCTCGCCATTAATGCTTGTATAACGCGCCTACGTCTCCCATTACTAATAAAAACGTCTAATGCGATATAAGTAACCCTGGCGATATCCGTCTCCTTTTTTTCCGATGCATTATCGCGAGAGGACGAGTTTTCGTGGCATGATTAATGGAAACATTTCGCAACAGTTTTTTTTAACGACATTTAGAAAATAGCGCAAAAGTTTTGCGCAAAAATTTGTAACGGAAACACGTCCAACGTTTTCAGTCTTAGTAATTACCCCAATAGATAGAGTTGACCTCTGGTGAGTCACGAGAGCCAGATTCTCTGCATAGTAATAGTGCTACTCTTATCTAGTAGGACAAAAAAGAAAAAGTGCTTGTTTGGACAGAATGAAGAAAAAACAAATCGTTGGCTCTTGTTTTATCGGTTTGCCGTCGTGTGTTTGAACAGAATGTACAGACGTTCTGGGAGTTTCGAGGTTAATCTCCTCCTGCTTGGATTTAAAATAAACGCTGGAAGTTGTAGATTACCGGGAAAGTATAGACGGCGTAGGCGGACTTCTACATACAAAACCAGACGCAACCCGCTTCCTCCGTTGCGCCATTTCTCAATCCCCCCCTTCCCCCCACCCCTCACCCGGCTCTGCAGGCTTTACAGAGGAGACTTTAAAAAGAAAAGACAGGACATGTTTCACCTTGGAGAGGATTCTCCAGGAAACACTTGCTGAAAAGAAGAGACCACATCAAACAGGGGGTTTGGTTGGGAACGATGGTGCTGGATGCAAAGCCTGGGAGAGG
>JACRUU010000011.1:3057514-3095014 GCA_030449085.1 Kryptopterus vitreolus | reverse complement strand
GCCCTTGGCTTGGGCACTACCCCAGTGACTCACACTCAGCCAAGAAGGGGGAACAAAAGCTAGCAATGCGCACAGACCTGTGTCACTGCTTAACAAGCTCGGGCTGCCGGGGGTCTGCAGGCCATGTCTAATACACCCTTCCCCCCACCCCAAAACCACCATCACCACCACCACCTCCTCATTAGGCTGTGATTAATGCTGGCCCGGTCGTACAGTAAAAACGCTGCAGAACCAGTGGGTCAGAGTTTCCCGAAAACCAGTAAAAACAAACATCCAGGATCTAAGAGGTGAACAAGTTGACTCCAGGTCATGTGATGAGTGCGTGCGACCCCCTCCTTTGAATCTATTTAACACAGAAAACGGATAAGTGTGACTGACTACGTATCCGCGCTCATTCATTTTACAAATGTTTCCTCACGCCATACAAAATGTATGGGACCCTTGAATGCGTTTCAAATTTTTTTTTTTCCTGGTCACTACGAGCGTCACCAGAGACTAATCGAGCTGATCCTTGTTACACTTAATTAACCTCTTTTGTGCAGTTACTGACACTTCGCTAATGAGGTCAGCGAGTTCATTCCAAGCAAATGAGCAGCCAAGTTAGCGAGAGATCTGTGTCACACCAAGAATAGTGCCTATTATAGTCTCTTGTTTTGTCGTGCCAGGCAAGGTCATGTAGAGAAATGCCTACATGCCAGGCACAAAGCGAGTTTCAAAGTTCCCAGATTCCAGATTGGGAAATATTCTACATACCCGTTCAATGCCCATTACAGACATGGAAATATATCTGGAAATATATATATATATATATATAAATATATATATATATATATATATATATATATATATATATATATATGTATATATATATATATATGCCTCACACCTCCAGGGTTCGGGCTCGACTCCCGTCTCGGCCATGTGTGTGTGTGGAGTTTGCATGTGCTCCCCGTGCCTCAGGAGGTTTTTTTTTCTCCAGGCTCTCCGGTTTCCATCCCGGTTCCAAAAACATGCACGGTAGGTTGATTAGCACCTTGGAAAATTGTCCCTAGTGTATGAATGTGTGTGTGTGTGTGTGTGTGTGTGTGCCCTGTAATGGGTTGGCATTCCATCCAGGGTGTATCCTGCCTTAATGCCCATAGACGCCTGAGATAGGCACAGACTCCCCGTGACCCGAGGGAAGATCGGATAAAGCGGTAGAAGATGAATGAATGAATGAATGTATATATATATATATACACACCACTATATACCATTTTCATTTTGAGCTAAAACAGGAATGGTAATATCAAAAACCATCGACACAAAATACATCCTGTGTAGTGAATCCTTTCAACAGGAAGCAACATGTTCCAGTTTGGCTTCAGTAACGCACGTTAAATATAGAGTGTTATAACCTAAGGGAGTGACTGCATGATGTAAGCTTTTAAGACATAATTAAAATTCAGCCAAGTCGACGGAAATGCCAGCGCAACCAATCATTTGCCGACATTTACGGAAGTATCGAGGACGCGTTACAATACACATTTTGTAAACAGTAAACACATTGGACAGGACGTAAAAAAATAAAACCGTGGACGCAATGGCATAAATGTTCAATATGAGGTTTTTCGTTCAGTCGCTCCGGAGCATTTCTCAGGCCCAAAACATATATTTCGTCCCTTGTGCACATTATATGAATATTTTATCGCTTTGATCAGATTACACATTCTTTTGTGCGTTTATGTATTAAATAAAGATATATTATACATATATAATATATACAATATGTGTTGTAATACTTTCATTGAAATATTTTTAACCCCAATTCATTGGTAAGTCATCTTCATCTTCATCTTCTACCGCTTTATCCGATCTTCCATCGGGTCACGGGGAGCCTGTGCCTATCTCAGGCGTCTACGGGCATTAAGGCAGGATACACCCTGGATGGAATGCCAACCCATCGCAGGACACACACACACACACACACACACACCACACACACACACACACACTAGGGACAATTTTTCCAAGGTGCCAATCAACCTATCATGCATGTTTTTGGACCGGGGGAAACCGGAGAAAAACCCCCTGAGGCACGGGGGGAGAACATGCAAACTCCACACACACACGACCGAGACGGGAATCGAACCCGGATCCTGGCGGTGTGAGGCGAACGTGTTAACCACTACGCCACCGTGCTCCTACTATTGGTAAGTCAGTCAATACAAAATGGATAAACTACCTGGCAAGATTAATTTGTGTATTTTTGTGTATAATTTAGTTGTATTTAGTGACGTGTGCAAAAGCATTATTATTATAATCTCTATTATAACTATTATAATCTCTCTCTCTCGCTTCGGTCAAATTTTCCCCGCGTAACTCGTCCCGCAGTTTTTGTCCGATCGTCACGAATCATACCTCATATCCTGCGTCCCGGTGGTGTGAGGTGCGCTGTTACTTTTATAAGGAATCGCCCTGCGGAATTCCGAACCCAGAGCCAAAAAGCGGGAATTTTTTCCCATAGAAAATGAATGGGGGGAAATTTAGTGCCACACAGTTCGGGCCTGTGAGCGTCCGACATGCACATATGGCAAATCCGCTCGTAGAGGATCCGGAGTGGATCACGATCATATACCTCCCGAACCCCACACCTGTTTGGAATTTTGGGAAATCCACGACATTCCGTCCCCATAGAGAATGAATGGGGAATATTTGACGCTCCGCTGTTCGGCCCCGTGTTCGCCCGACATGCACATTTGACATATCCTCTAGTAGGTGAGATGGAGTATGACTGCCGCATGTCATCACACGGCCGCAAACATGAAAAAATTGTGAAACGGCAAAACTCAGAAACAGAGTGATGTGACATGTCTAAACGTTCGGCACATCGACGGGAGTCGGACGCTGGATAATTCAAAACGTCTCTCCAAACGAGCTAGCGTTTCAAAGTCAACGCTAAATATTAAACTGACCAGGCTCTAAGGCAGGGGTGGGCAATTATATTTTCCAAAGGGCCACATGAGAAACCTGAGGTGTGTTCGTGGGCCGAACCAACAATAACGTTGAATGTAACTTATGTTCGTTATGAATTTTTTTCCTCTTGTAAAGAGTGTTAAATATCATCATGTTTATTAGGCTACCCACTATCCTTAAGAATAAGGATATTCTATTTAAGGAAAAGAAACAACAAAAAAAATGGCTGTATTTTTCCATCATTTTTTAACACTGCAAACTCCACACACACATGACCGAGACGGGAATCGAACCCGGATCCTGGCGGTGTGAGGCGAACGTGTTAACCACTACGCCACCGTGCTCCTACTATTGGTAAGTCAGTCAATACAAAATGGAAATAAACTACCTGGTCAGTCAAACCAAACAACGTCAGCGTTGCTGTGTGGTTATACATTCTTCTCTGTGCGGCAAAGAAGCCGAAGCAGTTCAGCGGGCCGGATTAAAAGGACCAAGGGGCCGGATGTGGCCCCCGGGCCGTAGTTTGCCCACCTCTGCTCTAAGGGGTCCGCAGCTGCGGATTTCATCGGCAAGCATCACTCACATTTTCTTCACAAAATGTTCCATGTGTAGTTGAATTTTACGACATCCAAAATCAACCGATAAATCAACTACAATAGGTTAACGGTGAATGTTGTAAACCTTCATTTAGTGACTGAGCAAAACAACATTCTGAAAATCTGTATTTATTGCAAAACTTCAGTCAAAGGCTTTATTTGAATGATATTGTTGAGAAACAAATAAGAAAAAAGAGAGAAAGAGAGAGAGATAGATAGATCCTTTGTTCATCCTAATGGAAAATGTACAAATTCCAGCACTCTCTTGGGCAATAAGGCCCCAATAAATACTAAATGATTAATACTACACTGTTGCCATCACGGCCTTAGATTTGTATATATATATATATATATATATATATATATATATATATATATATATATATATATATATATATGTATATAGTATTTTTTTATCCTCCGGTTATCTCCGGTTTCCCCCGGTCCAAAAAACATGCACTGGTAGGTTGATTGGCACCTTGGAAAATTGTGTCCCTAGAGTGTGTGTGTGTGTGTGTGTGTGTGTGTGTGTGTGTGTGTGCCCTGCACCCATCCAGGGTGTATCCTGCCTTCCAGGCCTTCCAGGTATCCTGCCTTCCATCCAGGGTGTATCCTGCCTTAATGCCCATAGACGCCTGAGATAGGCACAGGCTCCCTGTGACCCGAGGGAGGATCGGATTATATATATATATATATATATATATAGAGAGAGAGAGAGAGAGGAGAGAGAGATAGATAGATAAATACACTATTACATAGTCATTTTTTTCCTTAAGAAATAATCAGAATCACAATTTCTATAATTAACATTTTAAACTGTCCTTTGCCAAATATTAATGCCTGCAGTCTGTGCTGTTCAATAATAACCTTCGGCCTTCAGCAAAATTTGAATCATGCGAACGTCAGTCACTCCGTCAGAGGTTACTCAGGTTTGAGTAATGGTTCTTCAAAACCTGTGGGACATCAGTAACTTGGCCTTTCTTCAATCTGTCCTGAGTCAGTAACCCTTAGATGCGTCATTGGGACCTAATTCCAACCAGATTGAACAGAGACAGTCATAGAATGTTGGGGAAGGTGGGGAGGGGGGGGGGGGGGGAGGGGTGGGGGGGATATGGGTAACTGTGTTGATATCTCCTTATACGCATGACAATTGTTTGGGGGACACTATTTTAATGTCAAGTATATCAAAAAGAAAAGACTCTAAACCAATGCATCATGTCACTGCTTGATATTATCTAGAGTTTATTTTATTAAAAATGTACATTCTTTATTTGGTATTGGGTTTGACTGTGTTTATGTTGCGTATTTACTTTATGGCGTTCTTTGAACAAAAACATTACAATGATGCAAGTATTGATAGAGTATTTAATGGTTATAAATATACACAAAATAATGTGAAGTAGAGCCTCCATACAATTGATAAAAATCTCATTAAAAGCGTTATATAATTAGAAATATGGTTAAAATATGACCAATTTTATTCCCAAATTCCCTTAGCTGCTCATTCACAACGGGCACGAGCTACTCACTATATTAACATAACATATACCTAAACGGTATTAACTAAACGCAGTTTATATGCAAAGCAGCAACCAAAACTGGAACATAATACTTAAAGGAGACACGTGCCATATTTAACAATTAAAACAACCACTGTGATTTAAATGAATATTAAAAGAATCATTACCAGAGTAAAATAAATATTAAAGAATCAATAATTCTATTAAAGGAAGTGATATTTTTTTTGTGGAATGTATATAATTATAACATTCAGTCAGTGAGAGTATTAGAATTATGAAAAGAAGTTATTTATGGTACGGTGAATAGATTTGTATGTGATAAATGAAGGGTTAAATCAAGGTAATTATGCGATTTATTGTGATTTTATTCATTCATTCAGCTTCTACCGCTTTATCCGATCTTCCCTCGGGTCACGGGGAGTCTGTGCTTATCACAGGCGTCTACGGGCATTAAGGCAGGATACACCCTGGATGGAATGCCCACCCATCACAGGACACACACACACACACACATTCATACACTAAGGACAATTTTCCAAGGTGCCAATCAACCTACCGTGCATGTTTTTGGATCAGGGAGGAAACCGGAGAACCCGGAGAAAAACCTCCTGAGGCACGGGGAGAACATGCACAAACTCCACACACACACATGGCCGAGACGGGAATTGAACCCGGACCCTGACGGTGTGAGGCGAACGTGCTAACCACTAAGCCACCGTGCCCCTTTGTGATATATATATATAATAGATATATATATATATATATATATATATATATATATATATATATATATATATATATATATATATATATATATATATATATATATATATCTATATACTTATATATATATATATATATATATAATACCGCTCCAGTTGTAAATTATACAAGATGATTAACATAAATTAGACCTAATGATACACATACATACATATACACACACAAACGCTGTATTTAATATACTGTATAGACCCCTAATGGAATCTAAATTCGTGATTTTTATATATCTATATATCTTTAATTATTTATTTATTCCCCTTAGCAAAATTCGAGAAAGGTCATGACCTTGAGAAAGAGGGGGAAAATGTTGTCAAAGGGCACAGAAAGGTTTAGGAAGCAGTGGCTTCAGACGCAGAGTCTGATCCGGTGCAGTCATGTACGAGGGGGAAAAGCCAGCAGGGTGTTTGGGTGTTTTTGGAGTGACGGCGTAATTTCCAGCAGCGCCGCGCGCCTTGTGAATCTGCAGCGCCTGAATCTGGCAGGGGCCACACATGCTGCAGAGTGAAAAAGCCTGTTAATGTGGGAGAGGGCTTTGGACCTGTTCACAAGGTGACTAGCCAAACCACCCCGAGCACGCTGGCTCCCGCTGGTGTCATGCCACCAGCCACTGACATTGTCAACATCATTACTGTCAGCTGCAATAAAGACTCGGTGCTTTTTACAAGTCACCCTGCCACCACCCACTGTATCCTCTTTCTTTCTTTCTTTCCCTTTCTGTCTTGTGCCCTCAAATATTTCATTTCGCGCCGATCTACCGTGGGAACGAGGAGCTGATTGCAATAAACAAAAAGGTCAGGGCCGAAAGTTTCTATGACGCTCTTCGTTTGTAAACAAAAGTCAGAGGTAAATAGTGCAACAGTAGCCATAAACATCCTGTCCTATGCTACACAAGAAGAAGAAGGAGATGTGGGGTGTCTATCAGGCCGAGGTAGCGACTCAGCATGTCGTCGTTAATTCAAATGCTGGTTTATGTCTATTTTAACCAATGACTTATTAACCTATATCTTTCTTCTAATGAGAATCGAGTCGTTCTTTAGAGTCGAAGTCTCATATGTTGCATATCAAAAATAAACAAATGTTTACATGTATGGTTGATTTTGTAAAAAATAGAATAGGCTTAATTTGTCATATAAACATTACAGCAAAGTGAAATTCTTTTTTCGCATATCCCAGCTGGGGTCGGAGCGCAGGGCCAGCACAAAGGGTGTTGTATATATGTGTGTGTGGGTGTGTGTGTGAGGTGTGTGTGTGTGTGTATATATATTATATATATATATGTGATATATATGATAATATCATATTCTATCTATATATACATATATATATATATATATATATATATATATATATATCTATATATATATATATGATGCTATAATCGATATATCTATCTATATATATATATAACTATATATTAACTTGTCAACGTTAATACCCAAGAAAAACAAAAAAATAAATAAGTAATAAATAATGCATGAGGTTACTATGTTCGACTCACACCTTCCAGGGTCCCCGGGTTCGATTCCCGTCTCAGCCATGTGTGTGTGGAGTTTGCATGTTCTCCCCGTGCCTCAGGGGGTTTTTCTCCAGGTTCTCCGGTTTCCTCCTGGTCCAAAAACATGCACGGTAGATTGATTGGCACCTTGGAAAATTGTCCCTAGTGTATGAATGTGTGTGTGATTGTGTGTGTGTGTGTGTGTGTGTGTCCTGTGATGGGTTGGCATTGCATCCAGGGTGTGTGTCCTGCCTTTAACGCCCATAGACGCCTGAGATAGGCACAGACTCCCCGTGACCCGAGGGAAGATCGGATAAAGCGGCGGTAGAAGATTAGAAGATGAATGAATGAATGAATGAGTGAAATAAATGCATGACTTTTGAAATCATTTTAAAAAGCCCCTAACTGCGACAAGTGAGTCGAAGAAAAGGAATAACTATTGAACCAAACTGCTATAAGCAACATCAACAAAAAAACACACACAAAAAAAAAACACTTCTGAGCTGTGTGTAATCTAATGCTGCTGCTTTCAAGCAAATATGAAAGCTTTACTGCCCCGAATTAGACAGGGTGGGATTGCAAAGTCTGAGTAGGGATCATAACACCCTTCTGACTACATCGATGCCAGACAGCAGTCAGCAGATCTGTCACAAGCACAACTCAATAATGCAGCAAGCCTTCACTGTAGCATGGAAGAAGAAAAGAGGAGGTGGTGGTGGTGGTGGTGGGTGGTGGTGGTGGTGGGGGTGGGGGGGGGGGTGCTTTGACGGTTTCCACTGTGTATATTTCTAATAAAAGTCAACATGTAAAAAAAAAAAAAACAAAAAAAAAAGTTCAAATGAGGTAAATGTATGTAAAGCAAAAAAGCAAAAAGGAAAGAAACAATTAGAAACGAATTGCACGTCAAAAATGATTGTATCCTATGAGGTAGAGCAAAGAGAGCTCCAAAAAAGAATAACAATACTTATTTTCAGCTTTCTGGATCACGATCAGGCATGTGGCTGACATGGGATCCCGACGCCAGCCTGGTGCAGGCTGCACCCTGCAATAAAACCCAAGCCGACATCTATTCTCTAGGAACAGGAGGAGAGCAAATTTCCTGAAAAGTGCTTCTGTGGCTCGAACAGAGCCTCATCTCAGTCAGACTCCTGTAACGGGGCCAAACCGAGGGAGAGGAATCGCTTCGGAGGGTTTTTTTTTTTTTGTCGTTTTTTTTTTCTTTTTTCGATTGACCCTCAGACAATGCGCAAACGCGCTGATCTGTTCGCCGCTGTCAAGCTGTAGTTTGAACTAAACCCCTCAGAGGTAGAGGGTGGAAGTGGGCAAAGTGGTGTGGTCTGACAAAGTGAATAACCTCTGGGAATCATCTTCCAAAGACTACCAGAGGAATGCCCTCTGCGGCCGGGTACAGCATTTCCGAAATGTTTCTTCTGACCAAAGGCAGCCTTCAGAACATTCTTCAACACATGTTTCACTGTTCGTTGCGGGCCGTCCTGAAGAAAAATAAGGAAATATTCGGTTTAAAAATAGGTACTGGGACCAGCAGTGTCCGGAGCACCTGACCTGGAACAGACAATGGGAAATGCAATGCTACGAATGCGTAGTGTTGCGGGACGAAGGTAAATAGTTTTCTGAGCTACGGGTTTTCAATACTGTACTTGCGAGACACACTTCGATTGATAAACTGGTGGAAAAATAAAAAAAAAACATACCCTCGTCGGCCACTTTATTAGGTACACCTGTCCGACTGCTCGTTACTGCGGGTTTGTAATCAGCCAATCGCATGGCAGCAACTCAATGCGTTTAGGCATGTAGACATGGTTAAGACGATTACATGCAGTTCAAACCGAGCATCAGAACAGGGAAGAAAGGTGATTTAAGTGACCGTGGCGTGGTCGTTGATGCCAGGCCGGTCTGAGTATTTCACAAACTGCTGATCTACTGGGATTTCCGCGCACAACCGTCTCTCGGGTTTACAGAGAACGGTCCGAAAAAGATCTGAGCGGCAGTTCAGTGGGCGCAAAAATGCCTTGTTGATGCCAGAGGTAAGAGGAGAATGGCCAGACTGGTACGAGATGATAAAAAAGCAACAGTAACTCAAATAACCACTTGCAGAAGAGCATCACTGAAAGCACAACACGTCGAACCTTGAGGTGCTACAGAAGCAGAAAACCGCACCGGGTGTCACTCCTGTCAGGTAAGAACGGGAAACTGAGGCTACAATTCGCATCATCTCTTGAACATGGCAATGAATTCTCAGTACTCAAATGGCCTCCACAGATCCCGTAGTGGAACGGGAGATTCGCATCATGGATGCGCAGCCGACAAATCTGCAGCATGCTATCATGTCAATATGGACCCGAATCTCTGAGGAATGAAGGATTAAGGCAGTTCTGAAGGCAAAAAGGATCCAAATGAAGGATTAAGGCAGTTCTGAAGGCAAAAGGGGGACCAACCTGGTACTGGTAAGGTGTACCTAATAAAGTGGCATGTGAGTGTACATTCATTAGCTAGCATAAATTCTATGTAAATAAATAAAAACATAGCAAAGTAGCAAAAATGGCTAGTCATGAGCTAGACATGGGGCATTTCCTGAAGAAAATGTGAGTGATGCTTCGGTAAGGGTTGGGGGTGAGGGGGTTTGGGGGGTGGGGGGTTACAGCTTTCTTTTTTTGGGGGGGGGGGGCAGAAAATAATTGAGAGGCGCTGCAATGGTGGGTCCGAATCGTTTGTTCTTTTGTCACATGACTCCCATAGACACTATGTAATGCAATACACATGACTCTTCATGAGTCTCCTAATCTTTTTTCAGTTTATAGCGTCTATGGGAGTCACGTGATAAAAGAACGAACGATTATTATTATTATTACTTATTTCTCTTTCCTGTATATAAACTACGGAGGTTTTGCGATGCTTTGCGTATGCGGGCGCAGTCGAAAACGAACGAATCACTCGTTCGTCAGAATCGTATTAAAGACTCGTTCAGAAAGAACGACTCGTTCAGGAATGCCCCAGCACTAGTGCACAGCACGGCAGGAGATGGACTTGAGATGCGGGCGCTGCTATTCGGTATCGAGGTACGATAAAGTTCAACCGCTTATATAACGGAGCGCTATATACCTTAGCAATACTTTTCTAAAGTTGCCGTAATCCCATATATAAATTCACCACGTGCTTCCTCCCTTCTCCTCAAACCAGTCAGTCCCAGGTATCACTTTCAGTTGCTATCTTTCCAGTTCATCAAACAAACCCAGCAAGCCTGGAGCAGGCGCTGTCTGGCTCTATATTAGCCTCTTTGTTTTCTAGTAAAAATACACCTGGATGATGTTTTTGAAGGCTATATATAGAGAGCTCTCACCTCTAAATAAGAACCACCTGCACCGGAGCGGAGTGAAACATCCCAAACATGGTTTAAGGGAGGAGGCAGTGGTGGATGCTTGGCCAGAGCTTATGCAGAACACTGGCACCGTGTACCCTTTAGAGGCGCCCATTAAAGCCCTCTCACCAGAACTGCTGGCCAAAAACACCACAGCTCATTTAGTCTAGCAGTGTGAGACAAAACTCTGAACATAAGGTCTGTTTTCTCAGAACAACCACAAAACCTGCGGACGGCCCAAAGCGCTGCGACCATTTCCACACGGGCACATGACATAAATCCGAATTGGATTTGACTGCAGGATTCCATGAATGTGACCGGTGATGTGCGACAACAACCTAGAAATCAAAAACTAATGAACTAAATTAACACTTTTTCACAGGTAAAAACTTTCTGATATTTCATTTCAGGATTTGAACTTGGACATGACATGCACCTATGGTCATCAGCTTTGGGTCATGACCGAAAGGGCAAGATCCCGGATACAAGGGGCTGAAATGAGACTCGTTCGCAGGGTGGCTGGGCGCTCCCTTAGAGATAGGGTGAGAAGTTCAGTCATCAGAGTAGAGAGATCAGAGTAGATCCTCTGCTCCTACACATCGAGAGCTGGCGTGGCTCGGGCATCTATTTCGGATGCCTCCTGGGCACCTTCCAGTGAAGGTGTTCTGGGGATGTCCCACCGGGAAGAGGACTCTGGAAAGACCCAGAACACGTTGGAGGGACTATGTCTCTCAACTGTCCTGGGACTGTCCTGTCCCCCCCGGGGAGGGCTGGAGAGAGAGGGAAGTCTGGGCATCTCTGCTTAGACTGTTGCCCAGATGGAGATGGATGGAGACGGATTTGAACTCACAAATAAATGACTCCTCCTGTTCAACACTCTGAGATAGATTCCAGATCCACATCCATTAAGCCTGACCAGGATTAACAGGTACAAACGAATGGCTTGGCAAAGGCCAGGTAGCATTGGGATACGTTTATTATAACCTGTTCCTGGGAGGCATTGGACTATGAACCGGAAGATCGCAGGTTCAAATCCCACCAGCAAGCTGCCACTAGTGGTCCCTTGAGCAAGGCCCTTCACCGTCAGCTGCTCATTTGTAAATCGCTCTGGATAAGAATGTCTTCCAAATGCCGTAAATGTTTCTTTTGATTCCGCCCGGTATTTATTGAGATAAAATGAGAAAACAAATCAGAAAATATTAAAAATGTAGATCGACAAATACTATAAACTTTGCAAAGCAAGAACATGGAATAGAAATAAGAAGCAGGAAAAGAAAACGCCAAAGTCAAATAAAATGAATATTTATTTGCAGTGAACTGAAGGAATGACGTTACTTCTAAACCGTGGCTGCTGGGTGATGAGTGCGTAGTTAGATACAGGTGACACTGATCAGTATGAGTGTGGTTGTGTGTGTGTGTGTGTGTGTGTTAGACATTGGGGCCCAGGCCCACATTGAGGTTGTGGTATCCCAACGGGGTAATACGTAATACGCAATAAAGCGCATTTTTACTGAATGCAATAAAGCGCTTCCGTATAACCGAAACGTATCACTAGTTTATATGGAAAAGCAACCGGAACAGAATTCTTAAAGGAGCCACGTCCCATATTTTATAACAAAAAAAGTAACATTTAAATGAACAAGAAATTAATATTAAAGGAATCATTTCCCAAGTAAAATATTAAATAATCCATACTTTTTATTAAAGGGAGAGATTTTGAGTGAAATGTATATAATATAACATCTTTTAGTTCGAGTATTAGAAATATGAAAAGTATTCCTTAATGAAAACAAGCGATTAATGTTTTATCCGATCTTCCATCGGGTCACGGGGAGCCTGTGCCTATCTCAGGCGTCTATGGGCATTCAGGCAGGATACACCCTGGATGGAATGCCAACCCATCGCAGGGCACACACACACACACATTCACACACACATTCATACACTAGGGACAATTTTTCCAAGGTGCCAATCAACCTACCGTGCATGTTTTTGGACCGGGGGGAAACCGGAGAACCCGGAGAAAAACCCCCTGAGGCACGGGGAGAACATGCAAACTCCACACACACATGACCGAGATGGGAATCGAACCCGGATCCTGGCGGTGTGAGGCGAACGTGCTAACCACTACGCCACCGTGCCCCTATATATATATATATACATACACACTTAAGTGTGCATTTAATGTTATTAAGTGCGACAGTGCAGCAATACAGGTATCGTTGAATCCCAATCTTTTTAAAATAAAAAAATTTATAAATTGCAATTAAACACGATGGAAAAGTGGGGGTGTTTTCCAGTGTTTTCTGGTCTGAACCTGCTGAATGACTGAAGTCTGTCCATATTTTTACCTGGTAACTTATTTTATTTATAATATCACAAAACAAATCCAAATCTGCTATGATTTTTAAAGCCGATACCGAACGCGCATGTTTTAATCTTAAACGCACCAGTGCAACATGTCCCGGGCTTTGTCTGGTATTGAGAGGAAAGGCTGGCATGGTTCGGTATCAGGTGGCCGCTCCGGGGACTTTTGGTAAACGCCTGGCATGGTAAAAGCAGGCACATTACAAAAACGGACCTGGAATACTTTGGTCTTTAAATAGCACAAGGCGTCGTCCGTTTCCTCTCAGCCTCCTTAATGCTGACACTTACTCAACTGGGAATTACAACTTCACTGGAAATTATGAAGATGAAGCGAACACAGCCATTTTGTGTAATTGCGGTCAGTTTGCGAGCAGGTCGTGTCCTGTGAACAAAAATGTGTTGGCTGCGATTTTTTTGATTTTTTTGATTTTTTTTGGTGAAAACTTTTGTAACTTTTATTTTCTTTACTGGCAAGACATGGTGGCCCAGTGTACCCCTGTTGTGCTTTTCTTCATTCATTCATTCATTCATTCATCTTCTACAGCTTTATCCGATCTTCCCTCGGGTCACAGGGAGTCTGTGCCTATCTCAGTCGTCTATGGGCATTAAGGCAGGATACACCCTGGATGGAATGCCAACCCATCACAGGGCACACACACACACATTCATACACTAGGGCCAATTTTCCAAGGTGCCAATCAACCTACCCCTGCATGTTTTTGGACCGGGGAGAGGATGGAGGAACCCGGAGGAAACCGGAGAACCCTGAGAAAAACCCCCTGAGGCACGGGGAGAACATGCAAACTCCACACATACACATGGCCGAGACGGGAGTCGAACCCCGACCCTGGAGGTGTGAGGCATATATATATATATAATATATATATATATATATATATTTCCATGTATATTTCCAGATATATTTCCATGTCTGTAATGGGCATTGAACCCATCGCAGGGCACACATACGCACATTCACACTCACATTTACACAGTAGGGACAATTTTCCAAGGTGCCAATCAACCTACCGTGCATGTTTTTGGACCGGGGAGGAAACCGGAGAACCCGGAGAAAAACCCCCTGAGGCACAGGAAGAACATGCACAAACTCCACACACACATGGCCGAGACGGGAATCGAACCCGGACCCTGGCGGTGTGAGGCGAACGTGCTAACCACTAAGCCACCGTGCTTTTCTTGCTACCAAATATTTTCCTGGAACATGGAAAAACGCAATGCCAAGGTGTTGACATTTCCACGGGTCAAAAGAAGGCAGAAATGACTGACCAGAAAACACAGGTCTTGTACTGTGAAAGAATAGTTTTTTTTTTCAGTGATCTGGGGAAAAAAAAAGAACCCAAAATATTCAATTTCAATACTTGAGGCCTGTGAAAGTAAACCAAATTCTCAACGCGTTACTTATATTTAGACAATATTTAGACAAAAGAAATTTGGGTAGTACATCATGTGGATCCAGACAAGCGCCGGAGTCTATTTTTAAGACGCAAATATATTCGGTGTGGTCTACTGGCAGCACATTGTGCTTTCATATTTCCCAATGACTTTAACAGACAAATTGGGTGCTGATACATGATTAAAGCAAGTGGATTTCCAGAGCGTGGTGTACTTCGAAATGAACCCATCGGAACCCATGTGTAGTATTTAACAAGTCGGGTTCTATGGGAAGATTCTGTTCATGTTACTGTACAACAGTATTCCATGTTATATAGCAAGAACCCAAACCTGGAGAATCAGAATGAGCTAGTTTTGCACTTACAAGGCATTTTTGTCTTGGTGACAGATGTTTCCAATTGCACATATTTTGTAGGATGGAAATAAACAGCAAAGTGGCTATTATGTAGCTTTACCAATAGGGGGCGCCAAAAAAAAAAAAAACGAAAGGTTTTTTTCCTTGTTTAGAGCAAACAAGTGGCAAAAATACGCAATACTTTTGGATTTGACCAGAGATTGAGGATATACAGAGATTTTCATGAAGGTATATCATTGTTTTCAGGTGTTCTAGCCATTTGTGTCAATGTGGCCCCGCCTACTTTGGACTTTTAGGTGAGCCGTTGCAAAGGCGAGTCAAAAGTTTGATGTTGTTTTGATAATTATTAATAAGCTACTTCTACTGAACATTTCGACACTGGATTTTGTTCTGATGCTGCAAAAAACCTACGACTAGTTCGCAAAAGTAGGTTTTTAACATAACCAATTTTTACGTTTTTTTTTTGCGAAATTTGCAGCAATGATGATTTTGTTTGGTTTGACTTAAGGATTCCATAAATATAAAAGTGTTGAGGGTACTATACATTTTCTACGAACTACGAGCTACAAAAATGAGTATAGCGCCCCCCTTTGGCCAACTGTGCTGATTGAGCTAATTGAGCTCTACCATCTGTCCAAGTTTCAAGTCTCTACGACTTATGGTTTTCTCTGCACAAATCATTTTGGGGGGAATAATAATAATAATAATAATACTTATAATAATATAATAATAATAATAATAAAGAGTAAGTAAGTAATAAGTAATAAATAAATAATAAATAATAATAATAAGTTAGTAATACATAATAATAATAATAATAATAATAATATAATAATAGTAATAATAATAATAATAATAAGTAAATAGTATAATAATAATAATAATAATAATAATATAATAATAATAAGAGTAATACTAATAATAATAATAATATAATAATAATAATAATAATAATATAATAATAATAATAATAATAATAATAATAATAATAATAATAATAATAAATAATAATAATAAGAGTAATAATAATAATAATAATAATAATAATAATAATAATAATAATAATGTTAATAAAAACAGCAGAGTGGCAAATTTTCCCATTCATTCTCTATCAGACCGGAATGTCGCGGATTTCCCCAAATTGCGAATGGGTGTGGGATTCGGCAGGTATATAATCGCGATCCACTCTGGACCCCCTACGAGCCGATATGCCGTATGTGCATGTCGGACGCTCACAGGCCGAACTGCGAGGCAGGAAATACAGCCCCATTCATTTTCTATGGGGAAAAAATTCCCGCACCATATGAGGTATGATTTGTGAGGATCGGACAAAAAAACCGAGGGAAAACCACCAATGGGTCCTTGAGCAACCCTCTGTGCTCCAGGGGGGTGCTATATCTTAGCTGAACCACAGCTTCGATAATATGGGGATATGCGAAGAAGAAGAGAAGAAGATACAATTTCACTATGCTGTAATGTATAATGACATATAAAGTCTATTCTACTACTTATACCTTCTCTGTATAACTATGTAACAAATAAGACTTTTAAAACACATTCATATCCCATAATTCTCTTCTAACAGGTTGGTAATATACTGCTTATTATTAATGTGTATACTATACAGTAAGTTCTCTAAATACGATACACTCTGTAGGTGAACGGTGAAAGATTGTTCTTTAAATGTTGTATTTATATCAACAACACATCATTAATGTTGAAACTTGTCGCACTGACCTGGTAAACAAAACCTCTGAGATGCCATATCCGAGCCAGCGCTGGCATGACAAGAGCGTTTTCTTAAATCATCTGTGGATTGGCATAAAAACAGTAATGTCTGTGCAGTAACCACAATGTTCTAATCCCCTAAGGCACAGGCATGTACCAGGAAATAACAGCCTACTGTAGCAGCGCCCCTGAGATGGGTTTATTACATAACCTATAGTAGTGCACAGCTTGTACATGTACTGCATATGCATAAACACACACATATACACACACACACACACACGTATACACTCACTCACTCACACACACCGCGCGACTCTTGTCAAGCGGAAATATGAATATTGTAAAAGGCACGAAAGCGCAAGACAGATGGCCTTTGAAGAAAAAAAAAGAAAAGGGCTGAGCACTCCATTTCAGAATGTCCCCTGTAGATTAATGCTTTCCATGTATATTGAAATAATATATGGCATGAGTCATGCGCCCCCTGCACGCCATACATATTGAAATATTAAAAATCACTATGCCATGACGTAAACTAAAACCAAGCAACAAGACAAAACAATGCCGTGCCCAATTGGACGTCGGTTTTTGTCGTATATTGTGTATTACTTCGTATCGCCCTTTATTATATATATATATATATATATATATATATATATATATATATATATTGTCAACGTGGCTACGTTCTGCCTAATTCAGTAGTGTCTAAACTTTGTATAAAGAGGGCCAGATTTGGTGAGGTGAAACTATGTTGGAGCCATTCAGTCTGACATTCCTTGAACATTAAAATGAAATGCAAATTGAACAAATTAATGATTTATTTATTTTTATTGCAAATGGCAGACTTTTCATTTCTTCACTCATAAAACAAATAAAGCTAAACAAGTTTTTTTTTACTTTCAGTAAATTTCAGAAAAAAGTTCAAGAAGATTAAACATATTTAGGTTGTTTTGAAATGTTATATATTATACACTATTAAATGACAATTGTAAAGATCTATATCCAAATCCTGCAAAGAGGAAAACAACACTAACATTGATCTTATTCTGAAGTACGAAACGAGGGCAGATAAAAATTATAAAATGTTATTTTATTTTGCCTTAATTGATGAAGACAGTGGAGTTTTATAGCTTTGCCTCCTTCTTCTCTGACCATTGCACGAGAGTGCGGCTACAGGTCTTCTGGTGAAATTTAAAAGTGCTTTTTTTGTATTTTTGTATTTTATATTGTTGGGAAACATTCATCTTCTACCGCTTTCCGATCTTCCCTCGGGTCATGGGGAGCCTGTGCCTATCTCAGGCGTCTATGGGCATTAAGGCAGGATACACCCTGGATGGAATGCCAACCCATCGCAGGGCACACACACACACACACTCACACACACACACATTCATACACTAGGGACAATTTTCCAAGGTGCCAATCAACTTACCGTGCATGTTTTTGGACCGGGAGGAAACCGGAGAACCCGGAAAGCGATAGAAGATGAATGGATGAATGAATATGGTTGGGAAACAGTTCTGTCGGGATGCATATTATTGATTTTATGCTGGAGTCTGCGGGCCGGGGGAGATTTGAACACATTTGGCCCTTGGGCCGGACTTTGGACATGCCTGGCCTAATTCCTGACTCCATAATAAGTCCTACTCATTGGAGGATCAATGGAATGCAGTTACATTAATAGGCCTTTAATGTTCAGAGACAGGGTGTCTTGGTGAACAGCCATCCTCCAGCATGCTTTTCATACACTTGGAGTAGTTTCCTCTGGTGATAAGGGGAAGGGTAAAGGGAAAAAAAAAAGACTTACCTTCATAAGGATATGGATATGAAACGATATCTGGAAGCTGCAGGATTTTACCATCTGCTCGGCAAATCTGCCTCGACAGGCTGAGTCTGGGCCTCGCTGGCAGGCAGATGAGAGGCTGCAACCACTGAAGACTAATTAGTGCAAATAAGCACCTACTGAGCTCCTCAATCCAAGCTTGTTTCCATTAAGCATAACACGAGACTAAAACTATTGCGATAAGTCATTAAAAAAATGGAGGCGGATATCAGCAGGTTTACTTATATCGTAGCATCGGAGATGTAGACGCGTTACACAAGCATTAATGTCGAGGCAGTCCCCCTTTACTTGGGCGTGGCCACGTATGCGCTTGTTCTGGGAGGTAATAGTGCGCGATTTCACGGAGGTCCTGTGGATTCAGAATTTCCGGATGAACACGTGCACTTTTTTTGGAGCTGTGCTGTGCAATAGCACCTCTTGTGGCACCTGCAGAATCAAGCCCAAGGCAAGGCGAGGTAGATCATGTGGCATTGTTTAAAAAAAACACCTCATGCGAACGTAAAAACATTTTTTTTGCGATACGTTTGTTTTTGAAGCTGTAATACGTCACATGTCCGAGCTGGAGGAAAGAGAGACAGACAACCGATCACCAAGCAGACAGCCATTTTTATTACTTTCCATGTGTGTCCCCGGGCTTTCCGTCCCTCGTTCTCACACCAGGATAGACCCACAGTTTCACGGCTCTCTCAGACATCCAACGATGCCCTCTCAGGGAACGGCATGCAGTTCCTCACTGGTGTCCACCCGTTTCTTCCCCGCAGATCGGCCCGCCTCGCTCATGTCCCCTCGGGTCTTTTCCGGCCAGATCGCCACTTCTCCCGCGTCCGTCCGAGTGCACCGACCATTGGCCCATCCGCATTCCGGCTCCTGCCAAACCGACCTTGTCACTCCACTCCCTGCCGGGTGACTCTCTCCCAGAGGCTGTTGTCCCTCGCTGCTTTATTGTCATTTTCTGGCTCCGCCCTCCACGCCCTCCCTCTCAGAATTACTGTACATGGTGAACAGATAAATGCTCAACCACTCCTAGTCACTAAGTGGCGACGCCCCTATGATTTGGTCTATTTAAGTGGGTATAAACATTGGGCCAAGCAGTATTATGAAAAGGCCAATATCTTAACCATTGAGAAACTATTTCCCTTAAATGTTTATACCCCTTCACCATCTGGAGAATATCAATCGCTCTGAGGCGGGAGGTGGTAGATCAGGGGTTAATGCATTGGCTTCCGGACCTGAAGGTTGCAGGTTCAAATCTTAGCCCCACCAAGCTGCCCCTTAACCTGGCAAGGCCCTTATCCCTCAGTAGCTCTGGACAAGGGTGCCTGCCAAATTCCATAAATTGGTTATTGCACATTAAATAGTGGGTGTTGTTTTGAGCTCTTTCAGACTTTCAGACCAAATATTCTTTTCAGGACATTTTTGGTAATGAATAATAATAATAATAATAATAATAATAATAATAATAATAATAATAATAATTGAGTGGGTGCCACTCAATCAAGGGCTGGTTTCTTTATCTTGATGTTACTTCAGGCACTTTTCAACATAAACGTAGTTTATCGCAAAAGAAAAAAACTGTATCCTACATGCAGTAACGTTAAATCCCTGTCGACTGTAAAAGCGGTCTTCCAGGCATGTTTTCAAGAAACCACAAAAATCCACTAAATAGTTGATTGAAACGTGCGACTGCAGATGCTCAAGGTTATACAGAGTGCACGGCGAAATTGCCCAATTTCTATTCTCCCTCTATAACGAGGACGAGGGCTGAATGGCAACGAACTTATCGAACGGCGGGGAAATACGCATGAACTATTAACGAGGGTATAAACTTAGAACATGTATATTAACAATTTATGTCGTGAAGACCACGAGTATTCCGTTGAACTGCACCAAATAAATGAAGAAATGCATTAAGAAACCAGTACTCTTTATCCAAAATGTACGTAAAGTATTGGTAAAGCATCAAAGCCTTCGTTCTGAAAACAAAAATGAAGAAAAGAAAAAAAAATCAAGGCAAATCAACCTGGCCGGCCCTGTTTCTCAGTAGCCACACTGCTTTCATTGACTGAAACACGCAATAGGTGTGGCATGGTGGCAGGGATGAAGGGAGGAAACCGAAAACCGACTGGGTAATAAGCGCAGATGGAGTGACTCTCTCACGGGGCCGTTCGCCTTGTAATCCAGGACTGTAAATCATACAAGGGGTGTGCACTGTATGAACCTGGCACACATGGTCGCACGCACACTGAAACTCGAAGGCCTCAGACAGAGGCACTCGGCTACCGCAGACAGGCAGCCAGACACAGGAAGGCAGGCCCTGGGTGAACAGATCAACCCCCGGGTATCCTAGGGTCTCGGGTGAGGCTCGCTAGTCAAGCAGCATGGAGCGAGTAGGCACGGGGTGAAACTCAAGCGAACGCAGTCGTTTTAGGCAAAGCGCCAGTTCAGTGCTCAGTGGGAGTAGAAAAGCCTCACCGATGTGATGGCATGACATGAAAACATTAATATAATATGAAGCAGCTGTTCGTAGCTAGCTAGCCTGAGAAAGAAAAAAAGAAAGAAAGAAAGTGTAGCATTGCTTGTTATACGTCACGTTTTTCTTCTTCTTCTTCTTCAAGACACACTTTGATCACTCCAGACCTTTTTTCCCCCTTTCCTTCCAATGTACTGTATGTTTATGTATGAGTGTGACTTTATTTGTCACATACACATTACAGCACAGTGACATTCTTTCTTCGCATATCCCAGCTTGTTGTCGGTAGCTGTGGGTCAGATCGCAGGGTCAGCCATGATACGGCACCCCCTGGAGCACATAGGGTTTTAGGGCCTTGCTCAAGGACCCAAGGGTGGCAGCTTGGTGATACGGAGGGTTTTGAACCACAGACCTTTCGATCAACCACCTCAAACCACTGAGCTCCACACCGCACCATCCCTCCTTCCCTCTACCTCAGGAAGTGCTCAGCTTTGGCTACGCTTTAGAAAAAACGAAGACAAAGCCAAGTGTCGTTAGGCACAGAGGGTCTTGCTCAAGGAAGCATGGGTGGCAGGTTGGCAATAGTGGGGCTCCAACCTCCAACCTTCAGATCAGTAGCCCAGTGCCTTAAACCCTAGGAGTAGGAAGGGAAGGGGGTAAACAGATTCTTGGGAATCATTTTAACTTGATTGATTCCGATTCAATGTTTCGATTCCAAACAGTGGTCATGTTGGTCGTATCTTATATCATCATATTAGTGTATCACAATAATGACACTTGGCTTTTTCTTCGTTTTTTACAACCACACTTATGAGCAGTATAGAGAGGGTGGGGTGTGGAGCTCAGTGGTTTAAGGTGGGTGATCGAAAGGTTGGGGGGGTTCAAATCCCCCCGGTTTCGCCATGCTGCCACCCTTGGGTCCTTGAGCAAGGCCCTTAACCTTCTATGCTCCCGGGGGGCGCTGTATCATGGCATATCATAACAATCTACATATCAGTTTGATATAGTTAACTCGTGATTAACTGCACATTAACTGCACATTGTACCATAAATGAATATGTTTCATGTTTCTAATACTCTAATTGTAACAGATTATTAAAATTATATAAATCTCTCAAAAATGTCTCCTTATAATAAAATGATATCTTATTTAATACTTATTTTACTCTGGAAGTGGTTCTTTTAATATTAACTTCTTGTTCATTTCAATGTTATTTGTTTAGTGGTTGTTTGAAGTGTAAAATATGGGACGTGGCTCCTTTAAGAATTGTGTTCCGGTTGCTTTTCCATATAAACTGGTGATACGGTGTTTAGGTTATACGGAAGCGCTTTATTGCGTTCAGACAAGATAAAATGCTCTTTATTGCTTAATACGGATTTGGGAATGCGATGCGCTTGCGTAAGGTTCCATACGCTAATATCAGCTATATACTCCATATATGCTAATATATGGTAATATAGTGAGGGGCTCATACCTGTTGTGAATGCGCAGCTAGTAGGTGTAATTCGGAGAAATTTAGGAAGCGTGAGTGGATGCACTGAACGTTTCTTTATTCATTTCTTCATTTTTTGTCCTTTGTTGTCGTTCATTCGCCATCACAACGCAGAGTGAAGGAGAAGATCACTCGCATGGTAATGCGCACTGCGTTAATCAAATTAGTGCCGTTAAATTCGAATTTGCTTCGACAGCGCAAATAAACACACGACAAACGAATCCGATCATTCCAATGCGAAATTAGAAGCTTTCCATAAAATCTTGTTTTTTTTCACATGTCATAATTGGAATGTCCAAATGAGCCATAGTGGTGTTTTGAATAAGTCCAAGGGAAAAGACGAGTATAACAAACCAGAGAGAGAGAGAGAGAGAGAGAGAGAGAGAGAGAAAAGGATTTTTAAGTATCTCTACCAAGCATGATTGATGTCTTAGATGTGTTGATCCCTAGAGGGGTCATTGCTTTGCCAAGTAAACATAGCCGGAGCCTCTGCGGCTTGTAATGATGGAGGCAAGAGGAGCCCAGTTACACAGACAATAATCAGGGTCCATGGAAGACATGAATCAAGTCGAAAAGCCTGCGCAGTAAAACGAAGTAGCTGAGAGGGTCTGTTTAATAGCTTCGTGGGGTGTTCTGCTCCAGATGACTGCTGGAGCCGACATCAAATCCTTGAGAAATAGAAGCATACCTGACAGATTGCAGAGAGGGCTTTTAAGGTAAAGAAAGCCTCAAAAAATAAAAAAGACTTTATTGTTTTTTATACTGTATATTTAAACAGACACCCTGGGGAGGTGGTGTAGCCCTGTTGTTAAGGTGTTTGACTCTGGACCAGAAGATCGCGGGTTCAAACCCCACCACCACCAATCTGCCACTAGTGGGCCCTTGAGCAAAGCCCTTAACCCTCAATTGCTCAGTTGCTCTGGATAAGGGCGTCTGCCAAATGCTGCAAATGTAAATATAAAGAAGAAAAATATAGAACATAGGAGAAGGGTCCGATCATTCCGTCAGGGTGGGATTGGTGGTTCCATCCGTGGTTCCATCAGGGAGGTTCTGATTGTGTTTCTCGTCACCTTCACCTATTCAAAACACTGACGCTCGCCTACAAAGCCAAAAATGGATCTGCACCTTCATACCTCCGAAACCTCATCACCTCCCGTACTGCACCTCGCTGCCTGAGAGCATCTAGCACTGCTCGCCGAGTTCCACCATCTCTCAGGGTAAAAGGTAAGACCAGCTCAAGGCTCTTCTCTGTTCTGGCACCGATGTGGTGGAACGAACTTCCACTGGATGTCCGAACAACGGAGACACTGTCTACATTCAAACGTCGATTAAAGACATACATCTTCCAACAACACCCTATTCTAACATTCCTTTTTATTCTTTTATATCTCACTGTCCAGAAATCCATTAAAATAAATAAATCAATCAATCAATCAACTGTCTATCCTTGTGTACTTAAGTTTGTATTTACCCTTCTTGAATAAATCTTATCCTTAGAAGGAGACCTAAAGCACTTCTTGTACGTCGCCCCGGATAAGGGCGTCTGCTAAATACTGCAAATGTAAATGTAAATGTCACATGTTCCCCGTCCTGTTCAGATTCATTCAAAAGTTGCTCTCAGACCGGTGCATCCAACAAAGCAGCTAATACCTAACATTTACACCATCAGGTCATCTCTCATATGTCTCCGGAGACCCGGAAAAAGTCCTGATTGCCTTTAGTTAAACCCCTTGACCTGCCATAAAGCTTTAAATGAATAAAATTTGCATGAACTATGTCGTATATCACTGTATATATGTTAAAGAGTATTTCTATTGGTCCCGATTTAAGTTTTTCTTTAAAGTGAAATAAGAGGTTGCATGATGAATTACAGTAATTTAAGATTCTTTTCCTTGTATCCATCAACATGAGAACTTAGAACATTAAGGTATGGCTCAAGTAACTTGAAAACGTTTTGGCTCCTAGCTATTTAATTATATACATTTAAAAAAAAAAAAAAAAAAAAAAAAAAAAACAAGGAAAAAAAAACGTAGGAATATCGAATTCGCATGATTGAAATGCATTGCCTGTAATCATGTATATAGCTATGAGGGTTCTGTTTTGGGAGTGTTTGTTTTTCGAGTCGTTTTTTGCAAACATAGTAACTAAGCCACAGGCAGAACACTGGGCTTTCTATCACCCACTAATACCAAAAAAAATAAAAATAAAAATAACAACAACATTGTGATAAACATCACCCAGCCCAATCTCTCTGCCGTCCCTCTCTACAAGACACCACACTTAAGGGGTAAAAGAAAACTAACCAGATGTGCAAAAAAAAAAGGGAATGACAAAGTGATGGTATGCTTCCATGGTATGGTCAATAAAATCAATAAATTAAACTAAATAAAGATGCAAAACAAATTTTGTTCTACGAAACCAAAAGTTGTTTGTTCCCATAGTTCACACTGATATGCAGTTCTTTTATATGTTTCTATAAAAAGGTTTCCAATAAGGTTCTAATTTGTGCATAGACAGTCATTGGAAATTACTGGATTCTTTTGTTTGTTTGTTTGTTTTTGCCAAAAAAACTTTGTTTTCCATGCCATCCCAAAAACTGCCATCCCAAAAAAAAATCCCAAAAATGCCATCCCCAAAATCCCAACTAAACTGCCATCCCAAAAACTGCCATTCCCAAAAACTGCCATCCCAAAAAAATCCCAAAAACTGCCATCCCAACTGCCATCCCAAAAACTGCCAAAAACTGCCATCCCAAAACTACCATCCCAAAAACTGCCATCCCAAAAACTGCCATCCCAAAAACTGCCATCAAAAACTGCCATCCCCAAAACTGCCATCCCAAAAACTGCCATCCCAAAAACTGCCATCCCAAAAAAAAAACCGAAAATTCCAAAAACTGCCATCCCAAAAACTCCCAAAAACTGCCATCCCAAACTGCCACTGCCATCCCAAAACTGCCATCCCAAAAACTGCCATCCCCCCATCCCCAAAAACTACCATCCCCAAAACTGCCATCCCAAAAACCATCCCCAAAACTGCCATCCCAAAAACTGCCATCCCCAAAACTGCCATCCCAAAAACTACCATTCCCAAAAACTGCCATCCCAAAAACTACCATCCCAAAAACTGCCATCCCAAAAACTGCCATCCCAAAAACTGCCATCCCCATCCCAAAAACTGCCATCCCAAAAACTACCATCCCAAAAACTGCCATCCCAAAAACTGCCAAAAACTGCCATCCCAAAAAACTATCCCATCCCCAAAACTGCCATCCCAAAAACTGCCATCCCAAAAATGCCATCCCAAAAACTGCCATCCCAAAAACTGCCATCCCAAAAACTGCCATCCCAAAAACTACCATCCCAAAAACTGCCATCCCAAAAACTACCATCCCAAAAACTGCCATCCCAAAAACTACCATCCCAAAAACTGCCATTCCCAAAACTACCATCCCAAAAACTGCCATCCCAAAAACTGCCACCATGCCATCCCAAAAACTGCCATCCCAAAAAACTGCCATCCCAAAAACTACCATCCCATTCCAAAACTGCCATCCCAAAAACTGCCATCCCAAAAACTACTGCCATCCCAAAAACTGCCATCCCAAAAACTACCATCCAAAAACAAAAACTGCCATCCCAAAAACTCCCCAAAAACAATCCCAAAAACCATCCCAAAAACTGCCATCGCGAGTGTGCTGTGTTTTTGTCTGGTGCCCTGTGCTCTTGTATGAAGCAAAAGTTTTCAAGTTACAGATTCATAACTTAATGTTCTCATGTTGATGGATACGAGGAAAAGGTTGTATTTACTGTATTACTTTTACTCATCTTATTTCCCTTTATAGAAAAGCCAGTATAATTGGGACCAGTATAAAAACTCTTAAACACACACACACACACACACACCCACACACACACATCTCTCTCTCTCTCTCTCTCTCTCTCTCTTCTCTCTCTCTCTCGTATATCTATATATATATATATAATATATATATATATATATATATATACACCAAAAAAGTCATATTGAGCAGGTGAAAACATCTGGACATGGTATAAATAAGGACAATATATATATATATATATATATATATATATATATATATATATAGATAGATAGATAGATAGATAGATAGATAGATAGATAGATAGATAGATAGATAGATAGATAGATAGATAGATATAGATATATTTTACAAAGCCAGGCCGTTCTCACTATTCGTATAAAAACAAGATATTACACTGAGGTCCCTAGTAGGTAAATAGTATAAATTATTATTATTTCTTTTTATACAATCAAGGCCACTTTCACATAATAACAATAACCCATGAAAAGTGCAGCGGAGGACCTTAAATACAACCCGCATTACAGGAAAACGCATAGCTGAAGAAAATATACAATCCAAATCCATGCATTGAAATGATGAGGTGACCCTGTAGTGCTTGCGATCTTATAAATAATGATTTGTTCTTTTCAATGGTACCCTGTAGCGAGCCCTTAGGCAGCCTTTACACTATACAGCTGCACGGGATTGCCATAATGACTTCAAGCTTCGTGATCCAAGTCTGCCTTTCATTCAGTGCTGGGATGGAAGAAAGCGCATTGGCTTTTGTCAAGCCATAAAAGACACATAACAGTTCTTCAATACTCGCATGCTGCCATCTCACCAAGGACATCAAGTTTAACAACATTAGGAAGCAAGTTCCTGGAAGGAGGCCATGCACCACGGTGTTTGTTCCACACATGGTATGTGTGTGTGTGTGTGTGTGTGTGTGTGTGCAAGCACATGACCAATAAAATGAAAGGAATAGCAAAAGAAATTGTTTATGCTGAGAGCGACTGGGATCCCTCATGCACAATCTTCTCAGTTATACATTTATATAGTACCTCGTCACTGTCCTTAGCAGACCTGAGAACTTCATCTGACGCCAACTTGTGTCGTGTCGCATTCAAGCTCGTGAATGGAAGTTGGCACCGGAATTCTCCTGGACACGGCGCATACCGGCAAAACCCAGATCGCCAGTTAACTGTGTGCGGACCACACCTTTGTTTGAGGAAGTACTGTCGGTTCCAGCTCACTGCTCTTACTTCAGATCCCATTTACGTGACATTTTGTGTAAACACCGACCCAGCACCTCCATATGCTACTTCAGTATGCGCACCCCGCCTGCAAAGGCACCGATTTCTACTGATGTCTGTGACACATATTGTCCATTTACGCAATGCTAAAGTTTCCTGGAAACCATACATATAAACCATATATATATATAGATATATATATATATATATATATATATATATATATATATATATATATATATATATATATATCGCATATGCATGTGGGAATTTCCTTCATAATTGCACTCCATAACACAGTTGTTATTGGATTTGAGAGGCCACACTACAAATCAACATATGCAGAAGCAGGTCGATGAAGTTTTCACACTATACAGGAAGCGCTGTTCTCATGAAGCATGGGGTATCGTTGCAGTACGAGCGCTCTAGATTAAACACACATGTGCAGCTACGAACTGGAAAATTCCCATGTCTTTGTCCCATATCTCTCTGTTGCATTTGAAACGTTGGCCTTGAACCGAGTCCAAGATGCGGAAATCGTACCCTGTAGTGAGCCCTTAGGAAGCCTTTACATTATGTAGCTGCTGCATTACAGTCATCTGCTTTTGTAAGAGCGGGCGGTATGGAATACAAAATAAACATAAAGACAGAATAATATGATACTTAGTTTGCCATCATCATTAACCAATAACCAACCCGAAATCATTAATCATGTATTTTAAAATATTCACGTAAATACTTTTACGTGGTGCCCGTGGGCACCAGGTTCAAGGAGCACATGATTGAAAAGTAGATGTTGTGATTCGTTGATAGTAAACAAGTGTATTTACGTGCAATGTTATTTCAAACAGAGGAGTTTCAAACTGGTAGCCCTTTATATGACTCGGTGTCCATGTAGTAGCTCTCAGTTACAAAAAGGTTGGTGATCCCTGTGCTATAGTTTTGTCTTGGGTCCCGTGTTCTCATATGTCGCTAAATCATTGTGTGGTTGTTTATGAGATGCTAAATCATTGTGCGATTGCTCTTATGTCGCTAAATCAGTCCAGATGTTTGGATCTTCCGGTTTCCCGACAGAGGGTCAGAGGGTTCCCGACACAGAGCACCGGGCGGCCCGGGAAGCACCGTTACATGGCCACCAACCCGGAAGTGCACTCCGCAAAGTGTGGCGGGAAGTGTGCATCCCGGGCCGCCCGGTATTTAAGGGTTTCGGTGTCCTAACTCTGACACTGGATCATTGTCTTTGGTTTCCCGTCCTACTGATGGGTAAAATATAATAGCCTTCATTTGTTACATATACCTTACAGCACAGTGAAATTGTGATACGTCGCCCCCTGGAGGGTGGTCAGAGGGTTAAGGGCCTTTATCAAGGACACAAGGATGGCAGCTTTGGCGCTACTGGGGCTCAAACCCCCGACCTTCCAATCAGTAGCTCAGAGCCTTAAACCACTGAGCTACACCCCTCCCCAATTCGCATATCCCAGCTTGTTTGGATGCGGGAGGTCAGAGCGTAGGGTCAGCCATGATAAGGTGCCCCTGGAACACAGAGGATTAAGGGCCTTGCTCAGGGACCCAAGGTGATACTGGGACTCAAACCCTGACTTTTCAATCAGTAACCCAGCACCATAACCACTGATCTACACCCCTCTCCAATTCACATATCCCAGCTTGTTTGGATGCTCGGGGTCAGAGAGCAGGGTAACTCCTGGAACACTGAGGATTAAGGGCCTTGCTCAGGAACCCAAGGTGATACTGGGACTCTAACCTTCCAATCAGTATCCCAGTGCCTTAGACCATTGTGCTACACCCTTCCCAATGGTATCTTTTCTGTTTATGAGTAAAGGTATTGTGTTTTGCATCCCGCCTTGCATCCTTCCATTATACACGGTGTCCGCTTTCTGACACCAGAGCTACACGGCGAGGATCTTGACAATTTCAGCTGGGACCAGGATACCCATTGGCCTATTGGTAACAGGTCCCCCAGGCTCAAGGAAGCACATACACAGGATGGTCTGAAGTTTCCCAATGAGCATCTAAATTATTCTGGGTAAAAATTGGAGTATACAGTACTCCTCTGTTGTGGTCAGACCAAACTCGAGCTCTTTGGCAACCTCTCAGCAGGGGGAATGCTGCCCATGACGCCCAGGAACACACAACCCCCTCCAATTATCAAACGTGGGTTACGCTTCGGGGGCGTTTTTTCTGCTAAGGAGACAGGACAACTACACCGCATCAAAAGGAGGATGTACAGGGCCTGTTTTAGCCTGCATACATACAGGGCACGGTAGAAAACCGGTGTCTCTCATAGGAATAAACACATACAGTAGGACTTATCAAGAAGTACACCAAGATCACTTCAGAATCAAGGTAACGCTCATTCTACTTATTGTCGGAGGTTAAAAGGAGAAGGACCGGGCTCAAGCTGTGCCCACTGAAGCTAAGCAGGGTTGAGTAGTGGTTAGTACCTGGATGGACGGACGGATGGATGGCCTCCTGGGAAATCTAGGTTGCTACTGGAATTGTGAGTAACGACCAGCAGGGGGCGCTTACCCTGTGTGGGTCCAAGCACCTCAGTTTCGTAACAAGGAACACTATACTTTCAAAAAAGCACCGTCTTTTGGAAAAGACGTTAAACAGAGACTCTCTGTGGTCATTAAAAAGTCTTTCGGAAAAAGAGTAGTGGCGTGTCCTCGGCATTTTGGCCAAATTCACCCATTGGCTTCCTAACCATCCGTCATATCTTCTGATTGGCTTCATCATTCTGTCTCCTCATGACATGGTGGATGTTGTGGCGCACTACGGCTGCCGTCGCATGATCCAAGTGGATGCTGTACACCAGTGGTGGATGAGGATGAGGAGATCCCCCTCTCATAAGATAAAGAGCTTTGAGTGCCCAGAAAAGCGCTATATAAACATAATGATTACCTTATAATTATTAATGTATTATTATTATTATTATTATTATTATTCATTCATTCATCTTCTACTGCTTTATCCGATCTTCTCGGGTCACGGGGAGTCTGTGTCTATCTCAGGCGTCTATGGGCATTAAGGCAGGATACACCCTGGATGCAATTCCAACCCATCACAGGGCACACACACACACACACACACACACACACATTCATACACTAGGGACAATTTTCCAAGGTGCCAATCAACCTACCGTGCATGTTCTTGGACCAGGAGGAAACCGGAGAACCCGGAGAAAAAAACCCTGAGGCACAGGGAGAACATGCAAACTCCACACACACATGGCCGAGACGGGAATCGAACCCGGACCCTGGCGGTATGAGGCGAACGTGCTAACCACTAAACCACCGTGCCCTTATTATTATTATTATTATTATTATTATTATTGTCTCCAAACCTTCGGCGTCTACGGGCCAAACGTAACATGGAGGAGTACAAGGTCTCTAAGCCCCGTGATGGAGGAGTGGAAGAGGACTCCAGTGGCAGCGTGTGAAGCTCTCAGCCACCTTTTGATTCGAGAAGGTAAAACTTGAACAATATTTCTTTCGGGGCTTCACTACTAAAAAAAAACGTTAATTGAAATAAAACCTTCGGACACAAATGAGCTCTTCTTTCACCACACTCGTCTTGATTGCTCTTCCTTGTTCTTTTTCTTGCATAACAAAAGTCTTTGCGGCCATAGGGAGGTGGTCACCCAGTGGTTAAGGTGTTGGACTATAGACTGGAAGATCATGGGTTCAAACCCCAATTCCACTAGTGGTGCCCTTGAGCAAGGCCCTTAATTGCCCCTCAATTGCTCACTTGTAAGTCGCTCTGGATAAGGGCGTCTGCCAAATGCTGTAAATGTAAATATCCAAAATCACACCAACATCCTTTATTCAACCTGTTATTATTCAATCCCAATTTAAACTCTTACATTTGTAGTAAAGTCTGTTTTACTTGAGATGTACATATAAAGCAGCTTTTGGTCTATTGGTCTTTGGTCTATTGGTACACTTCTTTATAATCTTAGTCGCTGTAGAATTAGTGCGTGTATCCGTTTTGAAGGAAATTCCCAAATTCCCAAATTCCACTGACAGCCTTGTGCTTGAGATCATCATCGATGTTTGTTTTCGAATCTGCTGACGTAATCCGTATCCTCTCGTACACATGACAAATGATGTAATCGGGGGGAATGAAACAAGATGAGACGTTCTCATGATAATTGCAAACAAATGTCTCATGTTTAGAAAGCGGCGGAAAGCGAGATCAATCCGACTCCTAATTGCTTTTAATTCGCACCTTATTAGGGAAGTAAGTGAACTACGCCTTTTGGAATCCTTTCAAAGATATGACACTTGCAGCGTCGATGGTTTATTCCTGGCCAAATATCAAGCCGGCATAATTACCGAGGTCCCCAGAGAACGGAGTGATAACACAGTGACTCATGATGTTAAAACCCGCTGATTTCACGGACAATACCCAGTAGCGATGGCTGCAAGGAACTTTATAAAGGTCAGCCGCGCCGCTCGGAATATTATCCGCATTTATAAAGAAATTTATACTTTCGCATCGTCCATTTGTATCATGAATTCTCTCTTCGCGGGTTTCCGTGTCAAACTCACACGAGCGGCTCTGCTTTCCGAACCGAGTTTATGTTATGTTTATGTTATGATATTTTTTCGAGAACGAACTGCAAACTAAACATGAATACTTACAGCCCAAGCAAGGTATGAGATCATTAAATCTCCAATAAAGGGAAAATAGACATGTTTAAGGGGTGTGTGGGGAGGGGGGAGGGGAGGGGGGGGGGGGGGGGGGCGGGGATGTCATTATACAGCGCTGTGTGGTGTGTTTTGCTCTGCCCTAGATTGTTGGCTTATGTAAGATTAATAAAGTGATTATGAATAAGATCCTTTGGGGGCGGTTCAAATGTTTGAACACACACTACACACACACACAACACACACACACACACACACACACAACAACACACACACAAACATGGATCCACCCACTTTCACAAACTGTTAAATTGACATATAAATTGTATAATCATCACACGAATAATAACGCATACAGTACAAACAGTAGATAATACACACACACACACACACACACACACACACACACACACACACACACACACACAATCATGGACCCCACCCACTTTTACAAACAATTAAACTAACACTTAAATACAATTCTATAATCATCACACATAAATAATAAAGCACACAGTACAAACGGTAGATAATGCACACAACCACACACACACACACACACACACACACACACACACACACACACATGGACCCACCCACTTTTACAAACAATTAAACTAACACTTACATAAATGATACAATCATCACAATTTAATAATAAAGCATACAGTACAAACAGTAGATAAGGCACACACGGGCACACGTCCACACTTTATTAGGAGAAAGCACACACACACACCACACACACACACACACACACACACACACACACACACCACACATAAATTATACAATTATCACACTTTAATAATAAAGCATACGCTACAAACAGTAGATAATGCACATACACACACACAACAAACACACACACACACACACACACACACACACACACACACACACACACACACAACATGGACACACGCAAGCATGGACCCACCCACTTTCACAAACAATGAAACTAACACTTACATGAATTATCATCACACATAAATAATACATAATAAAGTACAAACAATAGATAACACACACACACACACACACACACACACACACCTTATTTCATCAGATCCTCATTTACAAGAAGGAGACTTATTGTGAGCATTTGCTTATCTCATGTTTCCCCAAAAAGAACCCCCCCCCTACAGAAACTACAGAAGCCCCGCCCACTGCTCCTTTTAAGTGATAGCACATTAAGGATATACAGTTTGCTTTCGTTTGCGAATTGTTAAAGCACTATGTGATTTGTTAGGGATAATAAACCCAACAAAAACCTCTATATTATCACGATCAGTGTTGGGAATGTTACTCTGGTAATGGATTACAGATTACAAATGACTCTATTCAAAATGTAGTAAGTAGTGTAACGTTTCAATGACTTTATAAAAGTAAAGTAGCTTTTTGATTACTTTCATTTGTCCACTAGGTGGCGCTTTAAGTTAAAAACACATTTTGCGAAATGAACCTGCAGCAGATTGTCACTCACAAGTTTCAGTTGAAAATCATGCCGTCGTCTAAAGCGTTGATTTGACATGGAATTGTCCAGACGTAACCCTATTTGTAAGCTTTAACATTTCCTAAGTGATTCAGTTTTTGTAACAAATTACTGTTATTTTGTAATTAAATTACGTCACGCCATTACATGTAATGAGTTACTCCCCAACGCTGTCCACGATGCAGTATAATAGGTATTAGAATGGTCTCAAACAATGCCCTGCAGGAGGCGCTGGAGAGCACAACTGGAAGGCATTAAATAAACCGGTAAATAAAGGAAGTTATAACACTTCTTTAGCCTTTATAAACTCCAGGATCTTTTAGGTCCAAACCGAAAGGCAAGAAATGCACTTTCTCATACCGAGGGGTCGTGTGATTGACCTAGCTTCATTCTTTATCCCCCCCTCCCCTCCGTAAATCTCCGACAAGTGGATCTTGATTCAGCCATGGGAATTAGGCTTTCCACACTTCGAAGTGTTAATTTTTGAGTGCAACCCTTCACCAGGATTGGTCATTAAGGATGTACTTTTGGGAAAAGCGAGTCTGGCCACCTGCTCTAAACCAGCTGGCGTTATGCTTCCGAGTCGAAAGGAATGGATAAGGTCACGGGGTTACCATCCATCTTCCCTAAAGCTGAAATAGTCGTGAGTCAAGGTCAAGGAGCAGGTTGAGTCCAGTGCCCTTATGGACAAGGGAAAACCACAGGCACAAAAAGTGCGATTGTTTTCTCCACACACACACACACACACACACACACACACACACATACACTGACATACCATAATGCTTTCTACAAAGTTTCCTGGCTCAAAGTTTTTTTACTCCATCAACTAGCGTATGCCTCGGCCAGATGATCTTTTAGAGGGAATGTAAGCAGTGCCATCCAGTGGACTGTGATGCAAAGTCTCCATAACCTTTTGACATTTCAGTTTATTAAACACTCGTAATGTCACCCACAAACATACTGACATAATGAATGTTCCCGATACGCAGTTTTTGGAAGAAAAGATGCTTTTTATGCAAGACGAGGACTTTATCCAAGAGGGCATGCATTTGGCAAGAGGTCAGCTAGGGATGAGGATGGCGGGGGGGGGGGGGATCCTCTTCCAGGGGGCCCCTGGTGGTAGTTTGTGTTGATGAGGCAACAGGGGGCAGGTGCTGCCTAACTTTGCTGCGCCACCTGGTCATGCCGATCAGCTGGTGCAGGGAGGCCCCATGTACATATGCGTGCTGCACATTCTAGCGCTGTCACCCAAGCCACAATTTCCTCTCTTTGCTATGTCAAATATTAAATACTCCCTTCCTATTAGGAAAGAAGATCCCAACTTGGTGACGATAAACCATCCCTTCTCCGTTTTCTCTCAAACCTCGGTTTTACTCTCATTTAGAATAAATAAATAAATAAAAAAGACTGAAAAATAGTGACTATTCGCGAGCGTGACGGTTCACAATGACGTTAACACGCAGCAAAAAAATATTTACAAAAGGTATATATTTTACAAAATGTGTTTACGTGCTTACAAAATGGTTTTTAACATTTTTGACATATAAAATTGCAGATTCTTTAAAATGAATTAAAAATCCACTTTAAATTCAGCTTTTCTCAGGGGAGGGAGTGAAATGTTACATTTACATTTACCAAGATGTATATTTTATATGCACCACAATAAGGACGAGCCTCTACCAAACACTAACTAGACTTTGTTTCCTAATAAACAAATTTTAATATTTATTTGAGATTGATTCTCAGGCAGATTAAGAATAGAATAAAAAAAAAAGAACTCTGTAAAGAATCAACATTTGGTCCCATTAACAAACCTCCAACCCAAACTAATCCCCAAATACAGATTCAAGGTCCCGGCTTGGCTATCATTAAATACAATAATTCCTCCATCCTTATATAATATAAAGAAAATTCAAGTAAAGAATTCAATGATAAAAAATTCAAATAATATCACACTAATACAGTCACCGTATATTTCTTACACGGTTAATACTGTCCCATTTGCACATAGGTTAAGTACTTGGACCCTTATAGTGTAGATTTACGAATTTAAATTTAGATTTAAATCTTTTTTTTTTTTTTTTTTTTTTTGCTGATATCCCCCCTAGTAACCATTGTGGCCAAATTACGAGCGCGTTTGAAATAAGCGCGATGAAACCGAGCTGGGTGAATTCCCTGGCGTTCAGCACATAACCATGTAATACATACATACTTGATGAGCTTACCTATTAACACACTTCTCGTTTTCCACGTTTTAACTGCAAGAAGAGATTTCACCGATCAGCGCTCTAATTAGTCAGATTCCAGGAGTGCAGTCGTAAGGCCCCACACAACTGCCAAAAGTGCACAGCACCAGATCAACAAACATCAACCCAGCTGGAGCTACACGTTCCTTCGCACTCCCAACCCGGTCACGTATGGACACGCTCGTCACGGTGCCTTAGTGGGTTCCTCTTCGGGGTCATTTTTCAAAAGAAAAAAAAAAAAAAGGAGAGGCAGAGAAGTCTCATGTACCAAGAGCCCAATGAGGAAATTGAAATGAATAATAACAATAATAATAATAATAATAATAATAATAATAATAATAATAATAATAATAATAATAATAAAAAAAAATAAAAAAACTGATAGAAAAACAGAGGGTCCTGTGAACTGCAGTGCTTGGGCCCCCCAATTAGTCTTTGTGGGAATTCAACATCAGCAATCACTTAAAATTATTCCACCTTCTATTTAAACACTGCTTGTTAATTATTTTCTGTTACCCCCCCCCACCCCCCGAAAAAAGTTACACTTGCTAACCCCCACCCCTTTAATGAAGTAGAGCCCAATGAGAAAATTTAAATAATAATAATAATAATCATAATCATAATAATAATAATAATATTATAATAATAATCATAATAATAACAAGAATAATAATAATAATAACAATAATAAAAATAAAATAAATAAATAATAAAATGAAAAAAAACAAGAGGGTCCTGTGCCACTGCAGTGCTTGGGCCCGAATAAACCTTTGTGGGAATTCAACAGCATCAATCACTTAAAATTATTTCATTTCTATTTAAGCATTCATTCATTCATTCATTCATCTTCTAACGCGCTTTATCCGATCTTCCCTCGGGTTACGGGGAGTCTGTGCCTATCTCAGGCGTCTATGGGCATTAAGGCAGGATACACCCTGGATGGAATGCCAACCCATCGCAGGAGCACAAACACACACACACACACACACACACATTCATACACTAGGGACAATTTTCCAAGGTGCCAATCAACCTACCGTGCATGTTTTTGGACCGGGGGAGGAAACCGGAGAACCCGGAGAAAAAAACCCCCTGAGGCACGGGGGAGAACATGCAAACTCCACACACACATGGCCGAGACGGGAATCAAACCCGGACCCTGGCGGTGTGAAGCGAACGTGCTAACCACTAAAAAACCACCGTGCCCCTTCTATTTAAGCACTGCTTGTTAATTATTTTCAGAAAGGTCAGAAGTTACACCTGCTAAACCCACCCCGCTTACTGAAGTAGAGCCCAATGAGAAAATTTAAATTAATAATAATAATAATAATAATAATAATAATAATAATAATAATAATAATAATAATAATAATAATAATCTGTGCACTGCAGTGCTTGGGCCCTAATTAGTCTTTGTGGGAATTCAACAGCAGCAATCACTTAAATTATTCCACTTCTATTATTGCTTGTCAATTATTTTCTGTAACACCCATCCCCCCCAAAAATAAGAAGTTACACCTGCTAACCCCCCCCCCTCCACACACACACACACACAGGACACACACACACACACCCTTTAATGAAAGTAGCATTCACGAAGCAGCAGT
>JACRUU010000011.1:3035014-3052514 GCA_030449085.1 Kryptopterus vitreolus | reverse complement strand
AGAGACGAGGGTTTAAACACCAGAAACACCCATTTTGGCCGTTATCAAATTACCAGGCGTCGGTCGAACAGCATAAAATTCATCTCTATGGGCTGGAATGACGCAGAATTCCCAGAATTCCGAGTGGGTTTGACAGGCATATGTTCGCGACCTACTCCACCTCACCTATGAGTGGATATGTCAAATGTGCATGTCGGCTGAACACGGGCCGAACAAAGGAGTGTCAAATTTCCCTATTGATTCTATATGGGGCTGGAATGTGACGGATTTCCCGATATTCCGAACGTGTTTGGGTTTTCAGGAGGCATACCATCGTGATCCACTCCCAAGCCCCTACGAGTGGATTTGCCATATGTGCATATCAAACGCTCACAGGCCGAACTGTGAGGCATGAAATTTCGGCCTCATTCATTTTCTATTGGAAAAAATTCCCGCTTTTTGGCCCCGGGTTCGGAATTCCACAGGGCGATTCCTTATAAAAGTGATAGCACACCTCACACCATCGCGCCGCACGATATGAGGTATGACTCGTGACGATCGGACTAAAACTGCGGGACGAGTCACACGCCGAAAATTTGACCGAAGCGAGAGAGAGAGATTATAATAGTGATGCTTTTGCACACGTCACTAAAACGAACTTACACTGCCGGACGGTCGAACCCCCGAAATCCCCACCTTCCTTTCTCAGGCAGAGAACCTGGTGTGTTTTCCCCATCTATATGATTCCCAACTTCCTTGTGAATCACTCAGGTGTTCCCAGTTGCTCCTCCTGTTCCATTCGGAGAAGACACTCAATCCCTCTTGCACTACTGCATTCGGTTCCGCTGTGTACAGCTTGGTCTTGACCTCTGGCCTCTTTTTTGCAGTCTGTTTCTACAGAAGTGTACTTAACCGTCCATGCTTAAGGGAAAATGTAGAATGAAATGGTAGGAGGTTGAAAGGGGGTGGGAGGGGGTAAAGTTCTCCTCAATAGAGGCCTGAAGAGAGTGCTATATGCGCTACATTTTAATTACGGATACCTCGAACAGTTAACCCCCTTTAATTGTGCAATTAGTGCCTCCAAAATGATCTTTAGTACGTGTCAAATATGCGCCAACTATCATTGGAGGAATACATACATTAAATTGGCTGTCTACAAGGGGTTAAAACATGATCATGGACCTACTGTCAGTGCTGGGGAGTAACGAGTTACACGTAACAGCATTACGTAATTTAATTACAAAATAAAAGTAACAGTAAGGGGCACGGTGGCTTAGTGGTTAGCACGTTCGCCTCACACCGCCAGGGTCCGGGTTTGATTCCCGTCTCCTCCATGTGTGTGTGGAGTTTGTGCATGTTCTTTCCGTGCCTCAGGGGGTTTTTCTCCGGGTTCTCCGGTTTCCTCCCCCGGTCCAAAAACATGCACGGTAGGTTGATTGGCACCTTGGAAAAAAACTTGTCCCTAGTGTATGAATGTGTGTGTGTGTGTGTGTGTGTGTCCTGTGATGGGTTGGCATTCCATCCAGGGTGTATCCTGCGTTAATGCCCATAGACGCCTGAGATAGACACAGACTCCTCGTGACCCGAGGGAAGATCGGATAAAGCGGTAGATAAATGAATGAATGAATGAATGAATGAACACCACGACACTGTGTATATGTGTATTGTATTCTACACTATTCATTAAATTGGGAGGAAAAAAAACACAGCACCAAGATTACTGGTGATCCCCCCCCCCCCCCCCCCCCCCCCCCACCATACTGCAATTATTCAATGTATTTCCTTAATGAACCGAATGCTGCTTTTCCCAATGCCACTATGATGAGTCGTGGTCAAACTTATGGTCATCAATCCGCGATAAGATTACCGCCATGCATTTCTCCGTTGGGATCACATGGACTGCACCATTAAAGGATTTTCATTTACTTGGCTAAGTGGTGCATGAAGGAGACCGGTGAAGGGTCACCTGCTTTTAGGATTACTTCACTTAGCAATTTGTTCTGGTGGGTTTCCTTTCGAAAAGATTACACTTCGTAAAGCAAATACTATCCATAATCATCATTCGAAACCTCTCCTGGGAGCAAATGTGTGCTTTTCAGTCACAGTTATATTTACAGGAAATACGAAGCGTAATCTGATCAGAAGAGAACCCAGACACACACACACACACACACACACTCGCTCAGCATCATCACTTGTTGTATTTTTCCATCGTTCACAATATACCGATATGGAAAGTTTTCCTGGAATGATAGTGTGTATGTAAACTGTGGGACTAGACCATTGCCATTGTTTGGGTATTGGGTGGGGGGGGAAGGGATGGGGGGGGGGGGGGCGGGGTTGGTGGTGGACGGCTCTTTGAGTCACATAACAATATCAAGCACTAGTCCTGAAATTCTAATGAGACCTGATCTGTATCAAAGCCAACATAAATAAAACACACAAAAAAAACATTTGCTTTAAATGGAAACTAAACCGCAATGTTTCCACTGGGGGGGGGGGGGGGGGGGGGGGGCGGGGGGGGGGGGGGGGGGGGGTGTGTTGGGGGGGGGGGGGGGGGTGGGGGGGGGGGGGGGGGGGGGTGGGGGGGGGGGGGGGGGGGGGGGGGGGGGGGGGCCTGAAGGGGGGGGGGGGGGCGGGGGGGGGGGGGGGGGGGGGGGGGGTGGGGGGGGGGGGGGGTGGGGGGGGGGGGGGGGGGGGGGGGGGGGGGGGGGGGGGGGGAGGGGGGGGGGGGGGGGAGGGGGGGGGTGGGGGGGGGGGGGGGGGGGGGGTGGGGGGGGGTGGGGGGGGGGGGGGAGGGGGGGGTTGGGGGGGGGGGGGGGGGGGGGGCTTTACATTTAGTGTCTGATAGATGAACACTGACACCAAGTGGCCACCTTGTGTATGTACAGCTCTGGTAATGATAGAAGTCCAGCCACATGCCTGATTCTTAATAAATCCTGTAGGTCAGGGGTCTTTAACTAGGATTGCTTGAGGTCCAGTAAATGAACCCTCCTCGCCTAGCTGAGATCTGGACAATTATATGCCTAAAAATGTGAATTTAAACTTCTTTTTTTTCTTTCACCGGACTAAATGAGTGGTTTTTATTGGGTTTTTCTCCGTGTTCTCGGGTTTCCTCTCCAAAAGGTAGGCTGATTGGCACCTTGGAAAAATGTCCATAGTGTGTAAATATGTGTGTGTGTGTGTGCCCTGTGATGGGTTGGCATTTAAGACAGAGTGTATCCTGATGCCCAAAGACGCCTGAGATAGGCACAGGCTCCCCGTGACCCGAGAGATCGGATAAGTCGGAGAAAAAGCGGCTTAGATATTGGTTTAGAACGTGAATGAACGAATGAATGAATGAATGAATGAATGATTCAAAGAACCGAGTCACTAAAATGATCACTATTGCACGTACCTGCATATCTGACTGTGAGATGTAGTAGCGGCCCGTGCTTTGTGCATGTGCATGTTCTCCACCATGACTCAGGGGGTTTTTTTTCTCCGGGTTCTCCGGTTTCCTCCCGGTCCAAAAACATGCACGGTAGGTTGATTGGCACCTTGGAAAATTGTCCCTAGTATGTGAGTGTGTGTATGAGTGTGTGTGTGTGTGTGTGTCCTGTGATGGGTTGGCATTCCATCCAGGGTGTATCCTGTCTTAATGCCCATAGACACCTGTGACCCGAGGGAAGATCGGATAAAGCGGTAGAAGATGAATAAATGAATGAATGAATGTAACAGTAATTCGTTACAGTTACTGAGAAAAAAGTGTCTTTAAATTACAGTTACTTATGAAAATGTTAAAGATTACAAATAGGGTTACATCGCAACAATTCTATGCAAAATTACTGCTTTAGACTGCTGCAGTGGTTCTCGAATAGTGGGGCGTGGTGTGATTCTACAACCAGCACCACCCAGCACCAACCAGCACCAACCCCTCCCCCCTCAACATTCTGGTTCTGATGCAGTTTCATTTCAAAAATATAACCTCATTTTTCAAGGGTTTGAAATTTTTTTTCCTTAGAATGTTAATTTAGTGGACTAGTGCCCCCTAGTGGACAAATGGACGTAATCAAAAAGAAATCAAATGTAATTGGTTACTTTACTTTTATAAAGTCATTGAAAACAATAATTATTACATTTTTAATAGGGTCATTTGTAATCTGTAATCTATAATCTATATATATATATATATATATATATATATATATATATATATATATATATATATATATATATATATATATGTGTATGTGTGTGTGTGTGTATGTGTGTGTGTGTGTGTGTGTGTGTGTGTGTGTGTGTGTGTGTATATATTATATATTATATTTTAATATGGGGGCACGGTGGCGTAGTGGTTAGCACGTTCGCCTCACACCGCCAGGATCCGGGTTCGATTCCCGTCTCGGTCATGTGTGTGTGGAGTTTGCATGTTCTCCCCGTGCCTCAGGGGTTTTTTCTCCAAAACATGCACGGTAGGTTGATTGGCACCTTGGAAAATTGTCCCTAGTGTATGAATGTGTGTGTGTGTGTGTGTGAATGTGTGTGTCCTGTGATGGGTTGGCATTCCATCCAGGGTGTATCCTGCCTTAATGCCCATAGACGCCTGAGATAGGCACAGGACTCCCCGTGACCCGAGGGAGATCGGATAAAGCGGATAGAAAAGAAAGTGAATGATAAAATATAAAAAAAAATGGTAGAAAATGAATGAATGAATGAATATTTTAATATATACAATTTTGTTATAATGTATATATTATATTATGTATAAAATAATATTGCTATATTATTTAATACATGCATTATTGCTGTGAGAGTTGCAGTGGATTCCAGAAACACTGTGTGTGTGTGGTGTGTGTGTGTGTGTGTGTGTGTGTGTGTGTTGTGTGTGTGTGTGTGTGTGTGTGTGTGTGTGTGTGTGTGTGTGTGTGTGTTTGAGGAAATAAACCCAGCACATGTTGTACACACACACACACACACCACACACACACACATTAAAATCTTGCAAATTGTAGTGCTGCCCACAGCTGGTAGAAACCCAGAACAGCTCTGTTAAAGAAATAACCTGCACAGACATAACCCAAACACGGGATCATGCCGGGACACCTGGAGACGCTTCTGTTTCCTAAATAAAGTCTTAACAAATAAGTCAGGACTTGTTTTTGTTTTTTTTTTATGAAGATTAGCTGGTATGATTATAAAATTCGGTTCCCATGGATCTATATGAGAACCGGTTCCTTTTGAGTCTGGATCCTCTCACGGATCCTTCCTCATACCATCTAAGGGAGTTTTTCAATATCACAGTTTATCAGGAATAAATACACATAAATATAACATTAAATAGAGGCACGGTGGTTTAGTGGTTAGCACGTTCACCTCACACCGCCAGGGTCCGGGTTCGATTCCCGTCTCAGCCATGTGTGTGTGGAGTTTGTGCATGTTCTTCCCGTGCCTCAGAGGTTTTTGTTCTCCGGGTTCTCCGGTTTCCCCCTGGTCCAAAAACATGCACGGTAGGTTGATTGGCACCTTGGAAAATTGTCCCTAGTGTGTAAATGTGTGTGTGTGTGAATGTGTGTGTGTCCTGCGATGGGTTGGCATTCCATCCCGGGTGTATCCTGCCTTAATGCCCATAGACGCCTGAGATAGGCACAGACTCCACGTGACCCGAGGGAAGATCAGATATAGCGGTAGAAGATGAATGAATGAATGAATGAATAACACTACACATACACACACACACACACACACACACACACACACACACACACACACACACACCAAAACTCTTTGTTCGCTAAATATTCTAATAATATAACACGTATTACTGTCATGTTTTTAGCTATCTGCATACATAATGAATGAAATCACCTGGGATGTCAATATATTCAAATATTTAATCGCGATTAATCGCACATAAATGAATATGTGTCCTATTTCTAATACTTTAATTGTAACAGATGTCATAAATATATAAATTCCACTCAAAAGCTCTACCTTTAATAAAATTATAAATTGTTTAACATTCATTTTAAATTGGAAATTATTCTTTTAATATGAAGTTCTCGTTCATTTCAATGTTAGCCTTTGTAAATGTGTGCTTTAATTGTTAGCGGTGTAGCTCAGTGCTTTAATGCGATGGGCTACTGATCGGATGGTCAACTCTTCAGTCCTTGAGCAAGGCCCTTAACCCTCTGTGCTCCAGGGGGCGCTGTATCATGCCCGACCCTGTGCTCTGACCCCAGCTTCCAAACATATTTTAGAAATAATTTCACTGTGCTATAATGATTAAGTGACAAAAAAGCTATACTATTCTGTTAAATATGGTACGTGGCTCCTTCTGTTCCGGATTCTGAAGAATTCAGAAGAATTCTGTTCCGGTTTTGGCTGCTTTCCATATGATGATACTGATGATACGTTTAGGTTACATATATAAATATACGGTAATATAGTGAGCCACTCATACCTGTAGTGCATGCGCACCAAATAGGGGTAATGCGGGGAAATGTAGGAAACTTGAGGGGATGCAGCCCTAAAAATAACAGTTTAAACAAACAGGTAAAAAAAATAGCATCAAATGTTAACTAGACTAGTTTAGGTTTTTTAGTTCAGATAGCTAAAATTTTGCCGTGCACATCTGTAGCCACAGAAGTAGAATAATTATAATAATAATAATAATAATAATAATAATAAAATAATAATAATAATAATAATAATAATAATAATAAGACGAAGAAGAAGAAGAACAAATAATAATAATAATAATAATAATAATAATAATAATAATAATAATAACTAATAATAATAATATTAAGACTACTATAATTACTACTACTAATAATAATAATAATAATTATTATAATAAAATAATAGTAATAAGAATAACCAAATATAATAATAATAATAATAATAATAATAAAGCTAACTACTACTACTACTACTACTTACTACTACTACTACAAATAATAATAATAATAACAACTATAATAAATAATAATAATAATAATAATAATACTTAATACTAATTATACATAATAATAATAATAATAATAATAATAATAATAATAATAATAATAATAATAATAATAACTACTATAAAATAATAACTATAATAATAATAATAAGATAATGATAATAAGACTACTACTACAACAAACTTAATTAATAATAATAATAATAATAATAATAATAATAATAATAATAATAATAATAATAAAGCTAAGACTACTACTATTAATAATAATAACAACATAATAATAATAATAATGATAATAAGACTACTACTACAACAATTTATAATAATAATAATAATAATAAGACGAAGAAGAAGAAGAAGAAGAACAAAGATAATAATAATAATAATAATAATAATAATAATAATAATAATAATAATAATAATAATAATAATAATAATAATAATGATAATAATTAAGATACTACTATCTATACTACTACTAATAATAATAATACTAATAATAATGAAATAATAATAATAAATGATAGTAATAAGTCTATAATAATAAAATATAATAATAATAATAATAATAATAATAATAATAATAATAATAACCTCATAATAAAGGCGAAGAAGAAGAACAAATATAATAATAATAAAAATAATAATAATAATGATAATAATAATATAAGACTTACTAATATTACTACTACTACTACTACCACTACTACTACTACTACTACTACTACTAATAATAATAATAATAATAATTATAATAAAATAAATAGTAATAAGAATAACAAATATAATAATAATAAAGCTAAGACTACGACTACTATTACTACTACTATTAATAATAACAATAATAATAATGATAATAAGACTACTACTATAACAAATTAATAATAATAATAATAATAATAATAATAATACTAAGACTACTACTACTACTACTAATAATAATAATAATAAAATAATAATAATAATAATAATAATAATAATAATACTAAGACTACTAATACAACTTCTATTACTAATACTACTACTAATAATAGTTGTTTGTTGTTGTTATCATCATCATTATTTATTTTTTTTATTATTGTTATTATTTATTATTATTATTATTATTATTATTGTAGCTAATAACAAATCCATTAATCATGCTGCACCTAAAGGACACACGATACGCAACATTTCCAAGCAACAGTGTACTTTAATGTTTCTGAGTTGGGTTGCTTTTTAATACGTTTTTTTTTTTTGTTTGTTTGTATGTTTTTTTTTTTTTTTTGTATTGCAAAAAAAACAATTAAGCCATACAATATAATGCAAATAACACAGGGTTCTGTACAGCAATAGTAGCACATTCACACATTCTAGGCCAAGAGCTATAATAACTGGGCACATGGAGAGAAGCAACACTGTTGTCTTAAACACAGAAATATGGCAGAGGGAAATCTAACTGTTGTTGTTTTTGTTTTTGTTTTTTAAAAGGCATCATGATCAAAAACCTTGAAACATATTGTCAGCTACGTAATAAATAGTACGTGAACAGTTCTATGCCTACAGGTGAAAGGTCAGGTGAAAATGTGACATAAGACAAGCGATGCATTTGCATACAAGCATGTGATTTCTTTTTTTATTGTGCACTTTTACTACACTGTTTGCTGACGGAAGACTTTCAGCGATCTCTACAACGCAAGACGTCGCTCTCCTTGCCAGCGTGTGAATGTTAAGTGCTTTGCATTATTACTGGAGTAATTCTTAAGGCTAATGGAATATATGGCCTGAGCAGCCGAATGCATTTTCATGCTGAAGCCAGTTTTCTGTACCGAGCGGAAGCTCCGCCCACCACCCCAAAAAAAAAACGCAGAGCCACGCCGCGGCACGTCGAGTCAACTGGAGCGTGATCATTAATCAAACGCAAAAGGCATACAAAAGTGAGATAAAATCTTTGGCAAATAAAATATTTACACACTCGACGAAACATTGACTTATTTATTATTCTTTTGTTTTTTTTTCCGACACCCTTGTACGAATGGAAATGGTGGGATGATAATGGGAAGGTCGTTATAAGAAACATGAAAACACCCGTTTGACTTTTTAATCTTTTTCTTTCGTTCTTTTTTTTCTTTTTTTTTTCAATTACAGTTAAAACACTGCAGTAAGTCCCTAAATAATTAGGAGGCGCTGGAATATGAGGAAATAAGAAAAGATGCAATATCTAACTATGCCTCATGATGGCACTGTGGATATTTCCTGGTAAGGGAGGGGGGCATTTTTTTTTGCTTCTTCTGCTTAAACGTTTATATGGAAAGATGTGTTAGCACAGCAAGTGAACTCTCTCGCCATGTGTGTGAGTATATATATATATATATATATATATATATATATATATATATATATATATATATATATATATATATATATATCTATATATATAGTGTTGGGGAGTAACTAGTTACATGTTACATGTAACAGTGTTACGTAATTTAATTACAAAATAAAAGTAACAGTAATTCGTTACAGTTACTGAGAAAAAATGTGGAATTAAATTACAGTTACTTATGAAAATGTTAAAGGATTACAAATAGTGCTACTCAAACACAATCGGAACAATTTCACGTAAAATCAACGCTTTAAATGACGGCGTGATTTTCAACTGAAACGTGATTTTTTTTATATGATTTTTTTTTTTTATATATTTTCATTTCGACGAAATAGAACCGATTCTTTTTTAGGGTTTAAAACTTTTTTTTTTTTTCTTTTCCTTAGAACGTTAACTCAAAGCGCCACCTAGTGGACAAATGAGAGTAGTAAACAACAAGTAATCAAATGTAAACAGTTACTTTTATAAAGTCATCGAATGTTAAATGTATGCTCTACTTATTACATTTTACATTTTTCAATAGGGTCATTTATACTACTGTATTCCCAACACTGTATATATATATATATATATATATATATATATATATATACACACACTCTTGCACTTTAAGTGCAATCGAATTTATATGTCAAGCACGGTTATAAGCACATGATCTCAGCTTTTAGCGAAAACGTGTACATCCTTCACCCCTCTACAAAAACAGTGTCAGCTCCGAAATAAAAGCCTAAACAAAAAAACCCAAAAACAAATCAAGGCAGTGAAAAAAAAAAAATACAAAAAAATCTAAAACACCATGACAAAGTTTCCAAACACTTTACATCATACTTAACTAAATGTCTCGAAACCGCCTGATTTTGAACTCTTCGCCAAAATAGTATTTCTTTTGTTGTTGTTGTTGTTGTTGTTGTAATCTTTGTGTTTGTGTAGACTATACAATATATGCACGTATATGAGTTAACATATTTCGACGTAGCAAAATAATAAATATTTACGTCACTTTTAGACGTTTTTTCTTTTTTCTCTTTTTTTTTTTTTAGATACATTTTAGCTTACTTTGGGGTGTGATGTATATGTAAAAGTGTGTGTGTGTGTGTGTGTGTGTGTGTGTGTGAGATTTGAGTAAGGCCTATGAATACTTCTTTTACTAGTAAAAATCCACCAGGTGAACGACACGGACGGATTCGGCTCCGTAAAAAACGGATGGGATCTCGTGTTAGGGAAGAGGTGATAAAGTAACGTGTGACGAGGGAAGAGCGTGTGCAGGACGAAGAGAGATAGAGCAAGACAGAGAGAGAGAGAGAGAGAGAGAGAGAGAGAGAGAGAGAGAGAGAGAGAGAGGACTGGTAAACTTTTCCAGCCCAACGATGCTATAGTCTTGAATACTATTCTACACTGCTGAAGACTGAAAGAAAAAGGATGCACATCCTTTTTTTTTGTCCTTTTTTTTTTTTGCTCGTGAAAAAAAAAAAAAAAGAAAAAAAAAATCTGTTCTTCAACGTGTCAGTAAAGCTGTCCCTAATCCAACATGCTCCATGCGAGCCAGTGATGCCTGGGATATAACATGCACAATATTTTGGATATTTCTAACAAGAGAATACAGATGTCATTTTCACAGAAAGCAAAAGAATATTGATTATTATTTCTTTTCTTTTTTTTTTATGTATAGACAGGAACGTAATATCCTCTGAACAAGCAAGTCTTATATTTTACAAAAAAAAACAAACAAACAAACAAACAAAAACAAGAAGAAACGAAAATCCTCCGAATAATTACACGTTTATCGCGTCTTATCTTTGGTATGTTATTTCAAATGCCTGATATCAGTCTCATCAACCATCAACCTGTTCTTTTTCCCTTTTTTTTCTCCTCCCTTTTTTTTTTTTCTTTTTTTTATTAAAAAAAAAAAAAAAAAAACTGACATGACATCCATCCCTCGTATCCAAATTGAACCCTGCTCAGAGAGAGAGAGAGAGAGAGAGAACTTCACCTCTCTCCTTTTCCTCTCCACATGACTCGTCCTCTTCACTGCACTTCCTCTTTTCCCCATCTTAGCTCATCTCCCTATTCCGTTCGAAAACGCACCTTCTGAAACGCACACGTCTAAACAAACTCACTCTGACACCCGGAATAACGATACTACGTTTTTTTTTTTTGTTTTTTTTGCCCAAGCATTACCACACAACACACACACACACACACACACACACACACACACACACACACACACACACAACACAACAATGAAAGATTTGAATACATCAGAATGAAAATGTAAAGGAAAGGGTGGGGGGGAGGGAAGGGTGGGGGGGTCAGTCCTCCAGGGGCAGAAGCGAGAATATTCCAGAGAAGCTCATCGCTTTTGGGAGCCGATCATCACTTTGGAGACAAAGTTGACGATGGCGGTGGCGGGTTGGTCCGGATCCAACTCTGCAAACAGGTGACTGACGTTATCTGTGGTGCTTCCCTGCTTCCGCGCCACGAAACCAAAAAACCTGCAACGGGGAAAAAGAAGAGGAAACGCTTTCAATCCTGCTCATTTAAAACAATGCACACACGTATCTGTTCATCCTCCTCATTAACCCCTTCATTCCTCTCCTCATTCTCCTCATAACCCCTTCATCCTCATCCTCCATTAATCCTCCTCTCCTTCATCCTCCTCATTAACCCCTCCTCATTCCTCCTCCTCACCCCTTAACCCCTCCTCATCCTCCTCATCCTTAACCCCTTCATTAATCCCCCTCATAACCCCTCCTCATCCTAACCCCTCATTCTCCTTAACCCCTTCATCCTCCTCATTAACCCCTTCCTCCTCATTAACCCCTTCCTTCTCCTCATTAACCCCTTCATCCTCCTCATAACCTTCACCTTCCTCCTCATTAACCCCTTCATCCTCATCCTCTAACCCCTCATTAATTCCCCTCCTCATAACCCCCTTCTCCTCATAACCCCTTCCTCTTCATCCTCATAATCCTCCCTTAACCCCTTCATAACCCCTTCATAACCCCTCATCCTCATAACCCCTTCATTCTCCTCATCCTCCTCATAACCCCTTCATCCTCATCCTCCATTAACCCCTTCATCCTCCTCATAACCCCCTCCTCATTAACCCCTTCATTTCTCCTCATTACCCCTTCATCCTCTTCCTCCCCCTCCTCATAACCCCTTCATCCTCTCATTAACCCCTTCATCCTCCTCATAACCCCTTCACCCCTTCCTCCTCATAACCCCTCCTCATCCTCATCCTAACCCCTTCATCCTAACCCTTAACCCCTTCATCCTTCTCCTCATTAACCCCTTCACCCCTTCCCCATTAACCCTTCTTCATCCTCATCCTCCTAACCCCTTCATCCTCCTCATAACCCCTCCTCATAACCCCTTCTCTCCTCATTAACCCCTTCATCCTCATAACCCCTCATCCTAGCCCCTTCATCCTAACCCCATTAACCTTCATAATTCCCCTTATCCTCACATTAACCCTTCATCCTCCTCATTAACCCCCTCCCTCATCATCCTCCTCACCCTTCAACCCCCCATCCTCACCCTTCAATTCCTCCTCATAACTTCCCTCATCCCCATCCTCCATTAACACCTTCATCCTCCTCATTAACCCCTTCATCCTCATCCTCATTAACCCCCTCATAACCCCTTCATTCACCATTAACCCCCTTCTCCTCATAACCCCTTCATCCTCTCCTCATAACCCCTTCATTAACCCCTCCTCCCATTAACCCCTTCATCCTCATCCTCCATTACCCCTTCACATTAACACCTTCATCCTCCATTAACCCCTTCATTCCTCCTTAACCCCTTCATCATCCTCTCCTCATTACCCCTTCACCCCTCCTCATCCTCCATTCCTCACCCCTTCATCCTCATTCCTCCATTCAACCCCTTCCCATCCTCATCCTCCTCCTTCCTCCATCCTCCTCATACCCCTTCACCCCTTCAACCCCTTTCCCCTCATAACCCCTTCATCCTCATCCTCATTAACACCCCTTCATCCTCCTCATTAACCCCTTCATCCTCCTCATAACCCCCCCTTCTCCCTCAACCCCTTCATCCCTCCTCATAACCCTTCTTCAATTCTCCTCATAACCCCTTCATCCTCCTCATTCAATCCTCCATAACCCTTCATTTCTCCTCATTAACCCCTTCATCCTCTCCTCATCCTCATCCTCCATTAATCCTCCATTAACCTTCATCCTCCTCATAACCCCTTCATTCTCCTCATAACCCCTTCATCCTCATCCTCCATTAACCCCTCATCCTCCTCATAACCCCTTCATCCTCCCTCCTCATAACCCCTTCACCCCTTCATTCTCCTCATAACCCCTTCATCCTCATCCTCCATTATCACTCCTTCATCCTCCTCATTAACCCCTTCAATCCTCTCCTCATTAACCCCTTCATAACCCCTTCTCATCCTCCATTAAACCTCCTCATAATTCTCCTCATCCTCATCCTCCTCCATTAACCCCTAACCCCTCCTCATCCTCATCCATTAACCCCTTCATTCTCCTCATAACCCCTTCACATCCTCCTCATCCTCATCCTCCATTAATCCTCCCATCCTCCTCCATAACCCCTTCATCCTCCACTCCTCATCCTCGTAACCCCTTCATCCTCACCCTCATAACCCCTTCATTCTCCTCATAACCCCTTCATCCTCATCCTCCATTAACCCCTTCATCCTCCTCATTAACCCCTTCAATTCTCCTCATTAACCCCTTCATCCCTTCATTAATCCTCATCCTCCTCATTAACCCATTTCTCCTCATAACCCCTCATCCTCCATCCTCCATTAACTCCTCTCCTTCATCCTCCTCATTAACCCCTTCATTCTTCTCTCCTCATTAACCCCTCCTCATAACCCCTTCACTCCCATCCTAACCCCTCATCCTCCATTAAGCCCTTCATCCCTCCTCATAACCCCTTCCTCCTCATCCTAACCCCTCATCCTCCTCATTAACCCCTTCATCCTCCTCTAACCCCTTCATTAATCCTCCCCCTTCATCCTCCTCATTCTCCTCATAACCCCTTCAATTCTAACCCTCACCCCTTCATCCTCATCCTCATCCTCCATTAACCCCTTCACCCCTTCATCCTCATATCCTCACCCCTTCATTAACACCTTCTCCTCATAACCCCTTCATCCTCATCCTCCATTAACCCCTTCATCCTCCTCATAACCTCCTTCTTCATCCTCCTCATTAACCCCTTATCCTCATCCTCCTCCCCATTCTCCTCATCCTCCATTCATTCCTCCTCATAACCCCTTCATCCTCATCCTCCATCCTTAACCCCTTCATCCTCCTCATAACCATCCTCCTCACCCCTTCACCCCTCCTCATTAACCCCTTCATCCTCCTCATAACCCCTTCCATCCTCATCCTCCCAATAACCCCTTCATTCTCCTCATAACCCCTTCATTCCATCCTCTCCCATTCATAACCCCTTCAATCCTCTCCTCATAACCCCTTCATCCTCATCCTCCCCCTTCACCCCTTCATCCTCCTCATAACCCCTTCATTCTCCTCATTAACCCCTTCATCCTCATCCTCCATTAACCCCTTCATCCTCCTCATAACCCCTCATCCTCCTCATTAACCCCTTCAACCTTTCTCCTCATTAACCCCTTCATCCTCATCCTCTCATCCTCCATTAATTCTCCTCCATTAACCCCTTCATCCTCCTCATCCTCCATTAATCCTTCCCTCCCATCCTTCATCAATTCTCCTCATTAACCCTTCATCCTCATCCTCCATTAACCCCTTCACCCCTTCATAACCCCTTCTCCTCATCCTCCACTAACCCCTTCATAACCCCCTCATCCTAACCCCCATTACCCCTTCACCCCTTCATAATTCTCCTCTAACCCCCTCCTCATCCTCCTCATTAACCCCCCCCCATCCTCCTTCATTTCTCCTCATTAACCCCTTCATCCTCTTCCTCCATTAACACCTTAACATTAACCCCTTCAATTCTCCTCATCCTAACCCCTTCTAACCCCTCATCCTCCATTAACCCCTTCATCCTCCTCCTCATCATCCTCCTCTTAACCCCTTCATCCTCATCCTCCATTAACACCTTCATTCTCCTCTCCCTCATTAACCACCATTCCTCATTCATCCTCCTCATTAACCCCTTCATCCTCATCCTCCTCATCCTCCTTAACCACCCCTTCATCCTAACCCCTCATAACCCCCTCATCCTAATCCATCCATTCATTAACCCCTTCATTCTCCTCATAACCCCTTCATCCTCATCCTCATCCTCTTCATAACCCCTTCATCCTCCTCATAACCCCTTCATCCTCCTCCTCATAACCTAACCCCATCCTCCTCATAACCCCTTCAATTCTCCTCATAACCCCTTCATCCTCATCCTCCATTAACCCCTTCATCCTCTTCCCCATCCTCATCCTCCTCACCCCTTAACCCCTTCATCCTCCTCATTAACCCCTTCATTTCTCCTCATTAACCCCTTCATCCTCCGTCCATTATCCTCATAACCCCTTCATCCTCCTCATAACCCCTTCATTCTCCTCATAACCCCTTCATCCTCATCCATCCTCCATTAACCCCTTCATCCTCCTCATTAACCCCTCCTCAACCTTTCATCCTCCTCATAACCCCTTCATCCTCCTCATTAACCTCCATTCCATCCTCATTAATCATCCTCCATTAAACCTTCATCCTCCTCATTAACCCCTTCATCTCTCCTCATTAACCCCTTCATCCATTCTTCATCCTCCATTAACACCCCATTCCTCCTCATAACCCCTTCATCCTCATTATCCTCACCCCTTCATTCTCCTCATTAACCCCCTTCCATAATTCTCCTCATAACCCCTCATCCTCCATCCATTAACACCTTCATCCTCCTCATTAACCCCTTCATCCCATTCCCCCTCATTAACCCCTTCATCCTCATCCTCCATTAACCCCTTCATCCTCCTCCTCATAACCGCTTCATCCTCCTCCATTAACCCCATTCATCCTCCTCCATTAACCCCTTCATTCTCCTCATTAACCCCTTCATTAACTCCATTAACATCCTTCATCCTTCTCCCCTCATTAACCCCTTCATCCTCATCCTCCATTAACACCTTCATCCTCCTCATTAACCCTTCATCCTAACCCCTCATAACCCCTCATCCTCCATTAATCCTCCTCATTAACCCCTTCATTCTCCTCATTAACCCCTTCATCCTCATCCTCCATTAACACCTTCATCCTCCTCATAACCCCTTCATCCTCCTCATAACCCCTTATCCTCACCCCTCCTCATCCTCCTCATTAACCCTCTTCAATCCTCCTCATAACCCCTCATTCTCCTTAACCCCTTCATCCTCATCCTCCATTAACACCTTTCATCCTCCTAACCCCATTATCACCATCCATTCATCCCTTCATCCTCCTCATTAACCCCTTCATCCTCCTCCATTAACCCCTTAATCCTCCTCCTCCATTAACCCCTTCAACCTCCTCCAACACCTTCATCCTCCTCCATTAACACATCCATCCTCCTCCATTAACACTTTTATCCTCCTCCCCATCAACAGCTTTATCCTCCTCTGCCCTTAACCCCTTATTCAACACCATCATCCAGTAACCCCTTATCTCATACCCCCTCCTCCTCCATGAACCCCTTAATCATCCTCCTCCATTAACCCCTTCATTTCTCCTCATTAACCCCTTCATCCTCATCCTCCATTAACCCCTTCTCCTCCTCCATCCTTAACCCCTTCATTCCCCTCATAACCCCTTCATCCTCATCCTCCTCATTAACCCCTTCATCCTCCTCCATTAACCCCTTCATTCTCCTCCTCCATTAACCCCAGTCATTCACTCTTCAGTTCTTTCTGCCTTTTACATAGTTACATAAAATACAAAAATATACGGCTACATGTTTTCAAATAGTTTTTAACAATCATACTTTTTTTTTTAATATATAAAATTTATATATAAAATATATAGTTTTATATTTAGTTCCAGCACCATCAGACTAGCGACATCAGTCACTAGTGGGTCCTTGAGTAAATTTGTGAGTTTTTGCATATGAATTTTTGTTTATTTCTTGCTTTTGTTTAATTCTTTTTTTGTTTGTTTTTCAGGTGTCATAAAGAGCTTTAAAAGCTGAACATTCTGCTATAGCGGATCCATTCCGCTATAGATTTTATTTGTATAACATAGTGGCCT
>JACRUU010000011.1:2987514-3030014 GCA_030449085.1 Kryptopterus vitreolus | reverse complement strand
GAGAGAGAGAGAGAGAGAGAGAGAGAGAGAGAGAGAGAGAGAGAGAGAGAGAGAGAGAGATACTGAGAGAGTGAAAAGAGAGAGATAGAAAGAGAGAGAGTGAGAGAGAGAGAGATCGAGAGACAGAGACAGAGAGAGGAGAGAGAGAGAGACAGAGAGAGAAGAGAGAGAGAGAGACAGAGAGACAGAGAGACGAAGAGAGAGAGAGAGAAGAGAGAGGAGAGAGAGAGGAAGAGAGAGACGAGAGAGAGAGAGAGAAGAGAGAGAGAGGAGAGAGAGAGTGAGTGAGAGAGAGAGTGAGTGTGAGAGAGAGAGTGAGAGTGAGTGAGTGAGAGAGAGAGAGAGAGAGAGAGAGAGAGAGAGAGACAGAGAGAGACAGAGAGAGACAGAGACAGTGAGTGTGTGAAATAGAGAGAGAGTGAGAGAGAGAGAGACAGAGTGAGAGAGAGAGACAGTGAGTGTGTGAAGAGAGAGAGATGAGAGAGAGAGAAGAGAGAGACAGAGGTAGAGAGAAGAGAGAGATGAGAGAGGAGAGATGAGAGAGAGAGAAAGAGAGACAGAGAGAGTGAGAGAGAGAGAGAGAGAGAGAGAGAGAGAGAGAGAGAGAGACAGAGAGAGAGAGAGAAAGAGAGAGAGACGAGAGAGAGAGAGAGAGAGAGAGAGAGAGGAGAGAGAGAGGGAGAGAAGAGAGACAGAGAGTGAGAGAGTGAGAGGGACAGACAGAGACAAAATAAAAGTCCCAACCACTATATATATATATATATATATATATATATATATATATATATATATATATATATATATATATATATATATATATATATATATATATATATATATATATATATATCCAACTTTTAGTTTCTCTACACATGACTTGTATCTTTGTTTTGCTAGAATGTCTGAACATTGATTTGTTCCATTATAACAGTATGCTATAATATAATATAATATAATATAATATAATATAATATAATATAATATAATATAATATAATATAATATAATATAATAACCTCAATTTGAGAATATCACAACCCTAGCATAGGCCAGGGCTGTGTTTTGTGTACATTACATGTGCAGTATGAGATATGAAAGAGAAATGAATATAGTACATACATAAAGGATGTAACTGACAATATTCTACATTAAGAATGAATGAATCGTTCATTATACGCGAATCATTTTGTACACGACCTCCATGAATCAGACACGGGACCTTATATAATACTGCATCCTCATATCTACGCATACTTGTACATACGTATATGTGTATACAACATTTTAGTATTTTGGACAGAATTGATGAGGAAATGAACAGAAGCGAATGTAAAATAATATAAGTGTAACCTTTATACATATGTCAAATATAGTGTCGAAATAATAGTGTTTACCTGCACCCTGTTTAAGCAACTCTGTAGCTGGATTGACAGGAGCGGCAACCTCGGTAATCTCCTCATTGGGGTCTACAAAACACACCGATAACAAAAGATTTCAAGATATATGTTGTGCCTCAGGGGGTTTTTTCTCCGGGTTCTCCAGTTTCCTCCTGGTCCAAAAACATGCACGGTAGGTTGATTGGCACCCTGGAAAATTGTCTTTAGTGTGTGAATGTGTGTGTGATTGTGTGTGTGTGTGATGGGTTGGCATTCCATCCAGGGTGTATCCTGCCTTAATGCCCATAGACGCCTGAGATAGGCACAGACTCCCCGTGACCCGAGGGAAGATTGGATAAAGCTGTAGAAGATGAATGATATAATATATATATATATATATATATATATATATATATATATATATAAAAGTCAGAGAAGTCTGTCCCGTACTGCCCCCTGTCACAATCCATTCTGCAGAACCTCTAACACAGAATAAATGTTGATGAAACTGCTACTTCAACCAATCAGATTTTGAGTTGGTATCACCAGCGCCCTCTAGCAGGCGTATGGTGACGTCACCGTATTCAGAGCCGTTGATTGGATAGTCTAGATTGGGTCCAATTTGAGCTATTTTTGTCGCCCCCTAATGGCTGAAGGAGAAGAAAAAACAGATTAAAGTGGCAGATTTACTTTCAAGGCCATTTTCAAGTCGGACTTTGTTAAGAAAGTTTGGACAAGCTTCCGAAGTTCCGTCTGTCATGACCAGGAAGAGGAATTTCTCCTCCTCTTTCACGTTAGCAACTGCTTTTGAGGAAAGAGAGGAGGATGGATTTTGTTTACAAACAGCCAATTTTTTGGTGAGTAAAATGCTGCTGTTTTCCTAAAGTAATATTGCAAGTTTATTATTGATGTTTCTTATTTGGGTCACGGCTGGAGCTGCAGTAGAATACATGTCTGGAGCTGCAGTAGTTCGCCCCTGGTTTTTTTATTCAGTACAGGCATTTATTGTGTCTACAGCAATGGCAATCATTGTCCCTTTATACTGAATTTCTGTATATTAAGATGCTTTTTATAACCTTCAATTCAGACGCATCACTACTGAAGGGATAGGTGTGGAATGCACTGTCCGCTACTGATATATATATATATATATATATATATATATATATATATATATATATATGAAATGACAACTTCAAATCTAGTAACAGATGTGGATTCGCATCCGGAGCAGGAAGGAAAACGATTTCTTGTCGTCATATACATGCAATGATTTCTCACTATCCTGCCAGGAATTCACACTGGGTTGCGTTCCCACACGCCGTTTGAGAGGGTAGGGCCGGACTGTCGAGTTTGCAGCATTAGCGCCCAACGTTCCTCTCACACCTGAGCGGCATGTAGAAGCTGGCACAGCTGGCGAAGTGGCTGCGGTGGCTCCGAACTCACCTCAGGAGGTATTCACACCGGCGACAGAGGGAATACGTCACTCTCACAGACCGTTTTAAATATACAAACACATACAGGCATGAGCGCATAGCCCGAATTCTTACCTTTTGTGGGTATGACCAGTTTGCACGGCAGAGCCAGGGGTGTAATCGAGTGCTGGTACACTAATGCAGACAGGCAGCCTGGATACAGAGACATACAAATTTGTATTTACGGGAGAGGGAATCAGAGAAGGGCATGCTTTACATAACAAACTCCATAACCGGGTTATATTTCGAACCTCCGCCACGCGATACATCATGTAAACAGCCAATCCAGCCAGACTGGCTTTCGGACTAACAAGCAGGAATGACAGCATGGCCGCATGGATAGGAAAAGACATCAGCGTGAAACCTTTCACTAACATCAGGCCTCATCTGTCCACCCAATGATTTCGACGTGCCGAAGATGCACGCGGTAAATTTGGAATTTAACGCGAAACCATGTGACCAATGTGAAATTTCTATAGTGTGAAGGAATAAATCGCTTATTCTATTTACTTGTTTGTTCGTTTTTGTTTTTTTTTTTCCATGAATAATATTCAATGGAAAGAAAGCAGCTGAAAAAAGAAATACAAAATGAATTTGGCCATTCAAACGAAAAGCAGAGGAATTAATAGGTTTAAAGAAATGCGGAATGCAGGACAATTTTGCAATTGTACAATTACAGCCAATTTAATGTAAATATTTAAAATATATTTCATACACATTTCTCCTGGAAACTGAGCACAACACACGACGTTAACACAAAAGAACCTCCCCCATGTGTGGAGTATTGTGTATTCAGCTGGGCTCGTATAAACACTATGTGTTGATTCATCGTGAGGGTATTTTTTTTTCTTTTCTGTGCGATACAGATAAAAATGCCTGTGCGGCTGTTAAAACACGTTTATTTTTTTCCCTGTTCATGTTGTCAGCTAAGGCACGGTGACTTAGTGGTTAGTACATTCGCCTCACACCGCCAGGGTCCGGGTTCGATTCCTGTCTCGGCCATGTGTGTGTGGAGTTTGCATGTTCCCACCGTTCTCCCCGTGCCTCAGAGGGTTTTTTTTCTCCGTTTTTCTCCGGTTTCCTCCCCGGTCCAAAAACATGCACAGTAGGTTGATTGGCACCTTGGAAAATTGTCCCTAGTGTATGAATGTGTGTGTGTGTGTGTGTGTGTGCCCTGCGATGGGTTGGCATTCCATCCAGGGTGTATCCTGCCTTAATGCCCATAGACGCCTGAGATAGGCACAGGCTCCCCATGACCCGAGGGAAGATCGGATAAAGCGGTAGAAGATGAATGAATGAATGAATGAATGTTGTCAGCTAATAAATTGTCAACAAGTACAAAAGAAAACAATAATATAGTAGAAGCCACTTTTTTTCTGGGTCTTTGGGGCCTTTTAGGTTTTCAATAAGGAAAACTTCATTTATGTCCATATTATATTATACAATATTAGTGTATCTATTTTAGCTATTAGTATATTATGTCCATAGTCCATATTTATGAGCAAATATGAAGAATCACATGTTTAGCAAGTGCATGAAAATTTTTCATTTTAAAATATATTCTTTTTTTTAGGGAAAAAAATCAATTTAAAACAAGCAAACTCAAATATAAACAGTATATATAAAGAGTAACATACATTATAAACAATATAATATACATTATATTTGCACTTAACAGTATGTTACCAGTAACATACAAACAGTAGCAGTGAAATATTAAAATATAAAAAAAAATATTACATTACATATTACTAATATACATTCATGTATAATATGAATAACATGAATCTTTTACTTTAAAAATCATGCAGCAACACATGTTGATTAAGTGGAAAACAAAGCACTGTTTTAATTTTAGCTAAAGAGCAATTGGAGGGAAGAAAAAATATTTAGGTCCAAAAAACCAACTCAAAGTAAATGTCTAATAACATTTATCTATCTATTTATTTATTTATTCATTCATTCATTCATTCATCTTCTACCGCTATATCCGATCTTCCCTCGGGTCACGGGGAGCCTGTGCCTATCTCAGGCGTCTATGGGCATTAAGGCAGGATACACCCTGGATGGAATGCCAACCCATCGCAGGGCACACACACTCACATTCACACACACATTCATACACTAGGGACAATTTTCCAAGGTGTTAATCAACCTACCGTGCATGTTTTTTGGACCGGGGGAGGAAACCGGAGAACCCGGAGGAAAACCCCCTGAGGCACGGGGAGAACATGCAGACTCCACACACACATGGCAGAGACGGGAATCGAACCCGGATCCTGATGGTGTGAGGCGAACGTGCTAACCACTAAGACACCGTGCCCCTTTATTTATTTATTTATTTATTTATTTATTTATTTATTTATTTATTTATTTATTTATTTATTTATTTTTAAGAGGAAACAGAGCGTCAGAACCTTCAATAAAATCCAATGTTGTTACTTAAATTATCACAGAACAAAAAATATATATGTATACACACACACACACACACACACACACACACACACACACACACACACACACACACACACACATATATATATATATATAATATTTATCTATTAAATGCTAATTGAAAGGAGAGATCCGGGGAGGCATATGATTCTTGTCAAAGAGCCACATGCGCCCTAAACCAAAGGAGAAGTGTAGACAGCTACATATCTAATGGCACTGTCAGCCTTCAGACACACCTACTCTTAACCTCAAACACCTCGTTTTTTTTATCTTAACAACCAAAAAAACACACACTTATGTAATGTCTGCTCTGTGTTGTATGTTATGTAATGCGTTACCTAACAGAATGTTTCAGAGCTTACATAAAGCAGCCCGGCCCATGTTATTGTTATTGTGGTGCACATGGAGCACTTCTTCGTGCAAAAAGAAAAGTCATGACATAATGTTAGCGACCTGACTCAATCGTAGTCACGACCTTTGAACGCTAATTATAGAAATATAGAGGTATATCTCTCATTTTATAAATCCCAACAGCAAAAACATCGATATGAGTCTGTACTATACATCAACACACGTTTTTTTTTTTTGTATACTCACCAAAATAGGGTTCATTGGGGCATCCCTTCAGTTTCACTCCCTTTGGACTCGTCTCAATCAGGAAATGGCGCACCAGCTCGTTGGTGATGTCGCCTGGAAAACAAATTATTGCAAACAATTTAATATCATAGGGGCACGGTGGCGTAGTGGTTAGCACGTTCGCCTCACACCGCCAGGATCCGGGTTCGATTCCCGTCTCGGTCATGTGTGTGTGCAGTTTGTGCATGTTCTCCCCGTGCCTCAGGGGGTTTTTTTTTTTTCAGGGGGTTTTTCCCCGGGTTCTCCGGTTTCCCCCGGTCCAAAAACATGCACGGTAGGTTGATTGGCACCTTGGAAAATTGTCCCTAGTGTATGAATGTGTGTGTGAATGTGTGTGTGAATGTGTGTGTGTGTGTGTGTGTGTGTCCTGCGATGGGTTGGCCTTCCATCCAGGGTGTATCCTGCCTTAATGCCCATAGACGCCTGAGATAGGCACAGGCTCCCCGTGACCCGAGGAAGATCGGATAAAGCGGTAGAAGATGAATGAATGAATGAATTTAATATCAATGCTGTGGGTTGTTTATTAATCAATTGATTAGTGCTGGTTAGGAAACCATCAATAAAAGCATTTCAGTGAGAGACGAAACCCAGTCAGTAAAAAACATCCCAAAAATGACCATGAAACCATGAAAAACCTTCATTCCTGGGCCAACCAACATGTAAACAACGTACTAACAAGCCTCCCTAAATTTGATCTATATCTAACGAGGTGCAACCAGAAAAGCACACAGATTTGCTGTTATTATTAAAGTAAAACAATGGATTTAATTTTTTTTATTTAAAATCAATTATCAATAATCAATTTTAACTTCCTTAACCTTCTTCATGTGTGTTATCTTGTGTCATCTTTTTACGACACTTAAATCTGTAGCTACAAATGATCACACATTCTATATTCTATATTCTATTCAGATAGGGGGGGAGGTGTAGCCGATAACATCTACATCTACATCTACAGCTACATCTACTGAACATTTCGACACTTTGTTTTGTTCTGTTACCGCAAAAAATATACTATATATACTATTATATACATATATAGATTAGTTCGCGATTTTTACGGAAAAAAAAATTTCCGAAAAATTTTTACGCATAAAACAGTCAATGATGATTTTGTTTGGTTTGACCCAAGGATTCCATAAATATTAAAGTTTTGAGTGTACTATAAATTTTCTACGAGCTACAAAAATGTGTGAAATGTTTTTTTTTGGAATATAGCGCCCTCCTTTGACCAACTGGGTTGATACTCCCCAAAAGAGCCCTACCATTCGTCCAATTTTCGGTTTGGTTAGACTTACGGTTTTGTCTGCACGATTCGTTTTAGGGTGTAATAATAATAATAATAATAATAATAATAATAATAATAATAATAATAATCACTACAATTTCAATATATCTGCCACCCATTGGTCCTTGAACAAGGCCCTTTCTCCCCCTATGCTCCAGGGGGCGCTCTGACCAAAAAAAAAAAAAAAAAAAAAAAAAAGCTGGGATATGCGAAAAAATAATTTCACTGGGATGTAATGCATTCATTCATTCATTCATTCATCTTCTCCCGCTTTATCCGATCTTCCCTCGGGTCACGCGGGGTCTGTGCCTATCTCAGGCGTCTATGGGCATTAAGGCAGGATACACCCTGGATGGAATGTCAACCCATCACAGGTCACGACACACACACACACACACACACACACACACACACACACACACTCACATTCATACACTGGGGACAATTTTCCAAGGTGCCAATCAATCTACCGTGCATGTTTTTGGACCGGGAAGAAACCGGAGAACCCGGAGAAAAACCCCCTGAGACACGGGGAGAACATGCAAACTCCACACACACACATGGCCGAGACGGGAATCGAACCCGGACCCTGGCGGTGTGAGGCGAACGTGCTAACCACTAAACCACCGTGCCTAATGTGGCTGTAATGTATATGTGACAAATTCTTCTATATGATCATGCATAGTACGAGAAGTTCCATCCGGGGCACAGGCCTACATCAACAGCTTTAACGGCATGCATGAATCACCGTGCAACTCTGAATTACATTTAGGGAATGTCTGTTTTCGAATCCTTTACACCACACGCATTGATCGCTCTCCTAGACGATTAATATTAATGAAAGTGTCTTAGAAGGTAAAGGAATTGTAAGGAATGGATGGCAAATAATTTCCACAGTATACAGTATAATACCTTTCTTAGGTGGCTGCACTGAAGGAGGTGGGGACGCCACTTTCATAGCCAGACCATAGGCACCCCTGAAGGAGTGGCTGTCTCGGATAATGAAGGCTCCCGGCTCCCTTTCCTTTAGTATATTAATAGCTGGGAGAGGGGGAAAAAAAAGATCAAGAACAAGAGACAAGGCTGCTTTGATTCCATTCATCATAATAAACAGTTCCAGGCTGCCTGTTGAAATGGGAACAAGCAGAGCTCCATTCCTCTTTAATCTACTTACATGTGCGATTAGATTTGGAGCTACAGTATGCATTACATATGTACACACACACACACACACATGTATATGTCTAAAAGGAACGGAAATAAACTATCGATATGACACGTTATGAAAGGCAGCAGATGTTCTCCAAATGTAATCGAGTACATAAGGCTTATGTTTAGTCTCATCTCCATAACATCGCTCGAATCCAATAAAAGACTGCCAAGTAGAAAGGGGGAAAAAAAAGGAAATGACCTCCCTCATAATAGACGAGGACAGTAGAATTGTTTATATGGCTTATATATTGTTCAAATATAGATAAAAAACAGACAGCACTACAAAAAAAAGACACACACACACATACCAAGACCTTACCTTGTTCTCGGGAGATTTCTGGTTTATACCAAAACTTGGAAGTGTCTTGGACAAACTTTACATTCATCCGGGTTTCTGGGCTTCCATCTGCAAATAAAAGTGTTTTAGAATCAGACATCATAAATATTCACCCGTAGGAATAATAACTCTTCCTATTTGTAGGATATATTCATCTTCTACGGCTTTATCCGATCTTCCCTCGGGTCACGGGGGCGCCTATCTCAGGCGTCTATGGGCATTAAGGCAGGATACACCCTGGATGGAATGTCAACCCATCGCAGGACACACACACACACTCACATTCTCACACACATTTATACACTAGGGACAATTTTCCAAGGTGCCAATCAACCTACCATGCATGTTTTTGCACCGGGGGGAAACCGGAAAACCCGGAGAAAAACCCCCGGAGGCACGGGGAAGACATGCAAACTCCACACACACACATGGCTGAGACGGGAATCGAACCCGGACCCTGGCGGTGTGAGGCGAACGTGCTAAACCACTAGACCACCGCATTAATTACAATGTTAACTACATATGGCGTACGAGATGCCCTTCTGTTCAATTGGTAACATCAATTAAACAATGACAAGCACTAAATAATGGCCTCTTTATTATTATTAACATGGAAAAAACCTTACCACACATGTTGAGTTTGGAGAAATCTGGAAGGGTGTGGAAGAAGTGTACACTTGGAGTGCTCCCTCCGCTAGACACGGGTGATGACACTTTCCCATTGATGGTGCCGTAGGAGAGGACACCATTTGGGCGCTCGCCACTAGACATGCGCCTTTTCTCTGGGAGTTGTGGCTGCCTAAAACTGTCGGAGTAGGAAGCCGGGGAGACAGGGAAGGACGGGGTGGAAGGTGGATGGTAGCCTGATGAGCTGCTCTGGCGGGACAGAGCGCCATGTCTCTCGTCTGGCGTAGTGTACCCACTATGCATTGGGTGCCTGTCCAGACTCGGGCTTCCATGGGACACCTGAGTGACAGACGGGTGGCGTCCCAGGATGGGGCTGCTCTGGCCAGTGTGGGTGAGCGATGTCTGCCTGCTTAACACCGGACTGACCTGGCTGGGTTGAATGACACTCTGGGTAAGATTCGGCTGATACCCAGTTGAGGGGCTTTGCAGACCTGGTTTATTTAGAGTCGGGCTGCTCTGTGTGCCCTGGCTAACAGGCATTTGTCTGTTCAGTACTGGGCTGCTTTGATTGGGCTGGCCAAGAGCTGGCTGGTATCCACTTGGGAAGCCTTGCCTGTTCAGGACGGGGCTACTCTGTGTACCCTGGCTAATGGGCATCTGTCTATTCATCATTGGGCTGCTTTGGGTTGCCTGTGAAACCATGCCATGCCTTGGAAGCACTGGGCTGCCAGCTACTCCAAGCTGATAACCATTAGTTGTCGAAAGCTGATTGTTGAGAAGGGGACCATCATTACCAGCCAGTCTTTGCTGATGGGCAGGAATGAATGATGTATCACTGGGCACGGTGTAGTAATTGGCCGGTTGGCTACCAATAGCGCTCATTTGAACATGCTCTTGCATGGGGGACGAATCAAGATCAGGAGTGATATAGCTGCCTAAAAGGCTGCCAGGTGTTTGGTAGGAAGGATAGGATGGAGTCGGAACGTGTGAGGTGTTCTGGGAGGGCACAGAGCGGAAACCGGAATCCCCCACACCTTCAGCTGGTGTGTTTGGGCCCACTCTACTATCAGCCATGGCCGTCTCTCTGAAACAAGAATTAGGAACGTATCACCGGAGAAGCTATCGCCCGAAGTTGATTTGAATTAAGCCACGGCATAGGCATGAGAGCATAGAAAATGAAAAGCCAATCTCACCCATCTGGTCTTTGCATGGGGCTGCTGGAAGACAGTGGAGGATTAAAGGGATGAGAAGCTCCTCTGGCCAAACTTCCACTCTCAAATGTAGGAGACACAGGACTGGACGGCTGCCCCCCAGCCACCGCTGCTGAGCGAGCAACGGATGCCACATAGCTCCGAGGCTCTGCAAGCACACATCGATCATATATCGTCAACTACCGAACAACGAATCGGGTTATATCGTACAGCTGATTCATCATGTTGCTCATATTTTGACCCTTCTAAAGTGAGACACTCTTTATTTATATTCCAAACAAAAAAGAAATAGAGACTCCACGTGATTTAATGCTTAATAAATAGAATGGACATGAGGAGAACGGTACATAATCCTGAACCTAATATAAACCCAAACAACGAATGAGAATCATGGGACTCTTGATTAGCGCTAAGCTCTTACCTTCCTCTTCCTCATTGTCTGCAACCAAGCAACGTAGACGAATAGTGAAGAGTACAGAGAGAAAAAGAAGATAACAGATAAAGTTGAGAAAGGTCTAGAAATAGGGCGAGGACATGAAAGAGAAAACAAAGCAATAAAACAAAGTTCATTGGAATCATTCGAAGCACAGTAAAGACATTACTGCAGAAACGACCGCCCACCGAAAAAAGAAGCAAAGACGGAGAGGAGGGTTATAAGGTGTCGTTCTAAAGAAAGCATTAGTCCTACCTTGCTTGGGAACCGAGCTAAAACTAGTATTGCGTGAGACTTTTGGACGCAGTTAGAAGGAGACAGAGTTGCTTAAGCCAGACAGCCAAGTTAAACAGCTCTCCCGACACACTCCTGTTATCATTCAGTCTCTTAAACCCGACATACCAACCCTCGCCGGCCTCTTAAACCCAAATCGAAAGAGGGAATTTATTCCTTTTTCTACTTTTCCAGGTCTCCTCATATCTTATAAGCAGTGTTGGGGAACGACGTAACGTAAATTTCATTACAAAATAAAAGTAACCCGTTACGGTTACTGAGGGGGAAAAAAACACGTAATTAAATTACGGTTACTTTTGAAAATATCAAAGTGTCTTTCCGAGGGATTTACTTTTGTTTTTGTTTTTCCCCCGGGAATGTTCATTTCAGTAAGCGCCACCTAGTGGACAAATATTCAAAAAGTCATCAAATGTAATCGATTGCATTTGCTTGATCAAGACGATTATACAATAAAATAATAAAAAAGACGTTCCTGAGGAAATATTTACTAGAAGTAAATGTTAGTAAAATTTTTCTGGTGCAATTCAATTGTATTTGTAGAGCGCTTTTTACACTGGTCGTTACAAACGGTCGTACAGTGGTCATGTACAGTTAACTATGCTTCATGTGCATTTGCTCACCGGAGCCGGTTTGGTTTAGAAGGATCTCAGCTGGGTTGTGTGGCTTCAGACCCAGGAAGGACAGTGGTGTTTTAGCCAAACCTGGAGGAGAACGGCCTGAGAGAGAAAGAGAGAGAGAGAGAGAGAGAGAGAGAGAGAGAGAGAAAGGCACAGAGATTAATGTACAACTCAGAACTGGGCAAGTCATCAACAGCACAGATCTGTACAGTATGTACACAGCATGAGCAGACAATATAGGCAGCTCACTGGCTGTGGAATTCCATTGATATATATATATATATATATATATATATATATATATATATATATATATATATATATATATGATCTTCCCTCGGGTCATGGAGAGTCTGTGCCTATCTCAGGCGTCTATGGGCATTAAGGCAGGATACACCCTGGATGGGAATGCCAACCCATCGCAGGGCACACACACACTCACACTCACTCACACACACACACACACACACACACACACACACACACATTCTCACACTAGGGACAATTTTTCCAAGGTGCCAATCAACCTACCGTGCATGTTTTTTTGGACCGGGGAGGAAACCGGAGAACCCGGAGAAAAAACCCCCCGAGGCACGGGGAGAACATGCAAACTCCACACACACATGGCCGAGACGGGAATCGAACCCGGACCCTGGAGGTGTGAGGCGAATTGTGCTAACCACTAAGCCATCGTGCCCCCAGAAATAATAATAAAGTAAAATATAATATATAATATATTATTTATATATATATATATATATATATATATATATATATATATATATATATATATATATATGTAAACAAAAAAATAAAGTAAAATAAATCTATATAATATATATATATATACTATATATATATATATAGATATATCCTATATATATATATATATATATGTAACTAAACAAAATAAAGTAATATATATATATATATATATATATATATATATATATATATATATATATATATCTATATATTTATTTTACTTTATTTTTTTGTTTACATAAACATTGAAGAGGGAAAAAGGTAGCTCATCTTAAAGTGTATATCTTATAATATACAGATCCGGAGCTGTTATGATGACATTTTTTCATACTACCATTTTTCATAATCCACAGATGTAACAGTGCAAAGGCCTCATGCTAACTGGCTAAACCATGCAAGGGTTTCATTCCCACTGTGAAATGCATGTAGATGGAACAAGTCTGTCAAGTTGCCCGTACGAGCACGTCATGCAGACAATCAAAACACAAACAGACGGATGTCGATTAAGGTGTAGCGTCACACGTTTATACACACAACACGCGATGGACCGCTTTATATGAGTAATCCACTGTAGACACTCTGTAAACAATGAAACATCAATACCACCTACACAAGGCAGTTTATTGTTATACGGTCTACATGTATAGGACTGTGCAAAAGTGTTAGGCAGGTGTGAAAAAATGCTGTGAACAAAGAACGCTTTCAAAAATGGAAGTGTTACTTCTGTGCATGTTTTTGGACCGGGGAGGAAACCGGAGAACCCGGAGAAAAAAACTCCCTGAGGCACGGGGAGAACATGCAAACTCCACACACACATGGCCGAGACGGGAATCGAACCCGGACCCTGGAGGTGTGAGGCAAACGTGCTAATCACTAAGCCACCGTGCCCATATTGCGATTATTATTATTATTATTATTATTATTATTATTATTATTATTATTATTATTATTATTATTATTATTATTATTATTACTTTGTTTGCTCTGTTATAAAGGTAGTTGACAGTGTTGGGGCGTAACTAGTTACATTAGTCAACATTAGTTAGGTAACGGCGTTACGTAATTTAATTACAAAATAAATATGACAGTATGACAGTATGACAGTAATTCGTTACAGTTACTGAGGGGAAAAAAATTGTGTATTTAAATGACTTATGATTATCTAAATTACTTATGAAAATACTAATGATTACAAATAGGGTTCCATCTGAAAAATGTCGTGGCATCATTTTCAACTGAAAGAAAAAATGTAATTTTTTTCCCCCTTAGAATTGTTAACTTAAAGCGCCACCTGGTGGACAAATGAATGCAATTAAAAAGTAATCAGTTACTTTACTTTTATAATAGTCATTGAAAAGATGAATAGGGTCATTTGTACTATGTAACCCGATTACATTTCCAAAGTATCCTTTCCCGACACTGCTAGTTGATGTGCTTGCCGGAGTGAAAGTGTCTACACTGGAGAACCGAAAAAGGCGTGACACAAAAACACTAAGCGGTGAAGACTGTCGAGCAGCAACACAAGACTGTGGAGACACAATGATAAAATGACTATAAATGAGAAACTCATGCAGACACTACGGTGCGGATTGCTGAAGCGGTGTGCTGTTAAGTTTGCACATCGGCTATGCGCTTTGGGCGAACTCCAAAAACACGGGGTGGACACACACTGGGGATCTGGGATCAAGTCGTGCACATCCTCCACTTACCAAAGAATCCCATACAATTCTTTGCCCAAATGAGTGGGAAAGGGAAGAAAGGGAAGAAGTAGGGGTAGAGGAAGACTGGTTCCTCTGGTTTACTGCTGGAGAAGGGGGCCGCAGTGACGCTGCTGCTGCTTTCAAACGATTTTTCAAAGCATGTGATCTTTCTTCCCCCACCCCCCCACTGACCAGAAAAGACAACCGACAGCTGTCTTTTTGCTCCACACAAATGCAAACATGCCTGCTTTTTAAAAGCCCCGCATACAGTACGCGTTTTACCCGTCGAGGATGCGCTTGCCGTTAATCTGCACAAGTGTTGAAAAGTGCGACGGATACCTCCGGCTAATGCATCGTACGCTTGCATAACACCAATACATCTAGCAATACACTGGTGTGTGCTGTCCAGCTTGATTTGGGTGATCCATGACAGTAGCACTCTAGAGAAACGTCCTGTAGTCCTGATGAGTGTTAAGGCAGCTTTTGTGGGTTACAAATTTCCAACGGGGACCGAATCGATTTCTGACCGCTCGTCCGCTGAGACAGAATGCAGCCAAATAAAGGGGGGGGGGTGTGTGTGTGTGGAGGGTTTGGCCCTTGCAAGGGCCTTTAATGAGGAATTAAAGCAAATGCAACAAAGGCGTAGGTGATTAAAGATATCGGTATCAGGCTATAAATAGAAGAGCTTAAGGGCATTCCCGGCTCACACATGCGTCGGAAAATAGCTGATGACAGAAGTTTATTAAACATCTTTGGGGAAAAAATGTTTGTTTGTTTTTTTCCGCCAAGACACAAAGACCACCGGGCCCAAATTCTACAGCCTTGGCTCATTTGTTAATAATGCTTATATAATGGGACCCCAACCCAGGCCCCGCTCCCCCCCAGGGCTGCAATTAGCTATTTCGCATAGTGTGGCCTAGGCTTGGATTTGATCTGCAGTAAATGAATCTCATAAACAAACAAACAAACAAACAAACAAACGAACGAACAAAAAAAGTAGAGGCCCACTTTGGTACTAAGATATAGTAAGGTATATAACCTACAGCACAATGTATTCTAGCCTAATATCAGAATAGCACTTAAAAGAGCATCTTAAGTGAAACATGATTATAATGCAGCATGTTGTTATTACGCTTATCTCTACGGCATCCTCCTCCTTCAGTCGGGACACTTACACAGGTTGAAGTAAGGGGTTTGTGGCGAGACAGGGAATGCAGGGGTTTGGGGGAGGACCTCACCGCCCACAGATGCTGGAGGGCTCACAGGACCCCCATCTATCTCTTCAAATGCCTCCCTGTAACTGTGCATTTGTCCCTGTAAGAGAGATGGCAAATGAAGGCAGACAAAAACGCAAACAAACACACATACACAACGAGCATTTATGTTTCAATTAGAATATCGCAGCTTTAGTACAACGCTGAGTCTGACCTCCTTTGGCCGGCCCCCGGGGTTTAGAGCAATGGTATTGGCCAGTTCGGGGGAAATGCAGCGAATGGGGGAACGGACTCGGGTAGGGCTGTCATCACGGGTCTGTCCTTCACTCGTTGTCCGGTGTCGTCCTGGTCCGGTGCCTTCGTCTGTTGATGCCTCAGGAGAATGCACTCCTGGTAAATGGTGCAATAAACACACAGGCATTTGTTGATGCTGATTGTAGTACAAGAACCGTCCAATAGGAGCTTTACCGTGAACACAGTGTATATATTATATATATATATATATATATATATATATATCTATATATATATATATATATATAATTTTATTTTTTATTCTATTTATTTATTTATCGTGTGCCTATCTCAGGCGTCTATGGGCATTAAGGCAGGATACACCCTGTATGGAATGCCAACCCATTACAGGGCAGGGCACACACACTCACATTCACACACACATTCATACACTAGGGACAATTTTCCAAGGTGCCAATCAACCTACCATGCATGTTTTTGGACCAGGGGGAGGAAACCGGTGAACCCGGAGAAAAACCCCCCGAGGCACGGGAAGAACATGCAAACTCCACACACACATGGCCGAGACGGGAATCGAACCCGGACCCTGGTGGTGTGAGGCGAACGTGCTAAGCCACCGTGCCCCCTCTTTTTATTTACATTTATGTATAATGTCTGCACTATTTTCTTTGTCTTTTCTTTCCATTATGTTTACACGCTGGACGGTCGTATAAAGCATTTCACTGCATGTCGCACTATGTATACATGTGTATGGGACAAATAACATTTGAATTTGGTTTGGATTATCGTTAATAGTCGCAAATTGAATATTTATTAGTAGGTCGCGAACATACGACTGACACATGGAATCACATGGCAGCAAACGTGAAAAATCTGTGAAGCTGTGAAACTTGTCATGTGACATGTCTAAACGCTCGGCACATCGACGGAAGTCGGACGATGGATAATTGAATGATGTCACGTGCATCACTGGCCCCGCCCCCTCCCCCCAAAAAAACGCCAAAATTGTGCGTTTTTGGTGTCTAAACACTTTTCTCTCCGAACGAGCTAGCATTTCAAAGTCAGCGCTAAATATTAAACGGACCAGGCTCTAAGGGGGGTCGCGCCCGGAGCTGCGGTTTGCATCGGCAAGCATCACTCACATTTTCTTCAGGAAATTTCACATCATTTCCTTCGCTCACTCGGACCGTAATCCAAGCCAGATGGCTTCAAAACATCTCATGTTCCTGGTCTCATCCGACTACAACCCTTACAGACCGGGGTGTTGCACAAAACACACCCTGGTGTGAAAAATGAGAGTTTTTTGGAAACCAGGCAACAGTTGAAGGAAAATATTGACCACCTTTCTCTGTGACAAAAATGGAAATCCGTTTCTATTGAATGGATAACAATGAATGTTAGGATAGCTAAACGCTAAAATAAAACGTAGGTTATACGGCCCTAAAAAAAAGCAATGAGCCGAAGTTACATAGACCACTGGTTCTCACATTAACACCTAGAAACGCTAAACATCTAAAATGCTAATTTCAATAATATGTGGCATGATGAAACCCCTGAAATAAATGTATATGGAGTAGAATGGGGGAGGGGAGGGGAGGGGGTGGCGACTCTTCCTCTTGGTATTGTCAAATGTCCCTAAATGACATATTAGACCTGTCCATCTGCAGGATCTCACAGTTTGTGTCTGCTCACGTTGCTAGGGTGATGTCATAACACGAACAGCCGGGATTTATTGACATGGGAGTGGAAGCCGTGTTCAGAAAGGATCTGGATCTAGGCCCGGATCCCACGAGCTGGAAAGGTGCAGAGTCACATTCTCCGGCGTCGTTTAACTTTAGCCGTTTTAGCGAACAAACAACGCAAACAGCTGTGCATGTGAAAGAGTTTCCTCAGCAACTGCCTGTGTTTAAAAGATTGACGCTGAGAATCCGTGGGCCTTAAAATAAATACCAGAGGTGGAAAGTAACGAATTATATTTACTCGCATTACTTGTAATTGAGTAGATTTTTTATTGTGTACTTTTACTTTTTAAAATATGTACTTTTACTTAAGTATATTTTTAAAAAATTGTACTTCGCTAGAATTGAAATCATATTCGTTACGGAGTAAGAATAAATAAATAAATAAACAAACAAACAAACAAACAAACAAACAAATAAATAAATGGATGGATAGATAGATAGATAGATAGATAGATAGATAGATAGACAGACAGACAGACAGACATAGATAGATAGATAGATAGATAGATAGATAGATAGATAGACAGACAGACAGACAGACAGACAGACAGACAGACAGACAGACAGACTAGAGAGATAGATAGATAGATAGATAGATAGATAGATGATAGATAGATAGATAGATAGATAGATAGATAGATAGATAGATAGATAGATAGATAGATAGAACTTGTTTCTATGATAGATAGATAGATAGATAGATAGATAGATAGATAGATAGATAGATAGATAGATAGATAGATAGATAGATAGATAGATAGATAGATAGATAGATAGATAGATAAAAATTGCCCCCCGGAAACCACCGCAATGATTGATTGATGGGCGGGAGATCAAACACACTAAACCAGACATGGGCAAACTATATGCAAACTATGCACAAATAATAGTGAAACTAAATAAATAATAAACTTATAAATAAATAAATAAATAAATAAAATAATAATAAACTAAATACTAGTATGGGCAACGAGCAGCAATATAGCGAAAACCCCTTTGAACGAAGACTCCTTCCGCCAACGTCAACAATTCCCAACGTGACCACACCCCAAGCGCCAGTGCGATTATAAACAAGGCAACCCCGCCCCCCTGACACTAACCACCACCCCCCCCTCGCGATTCGAGACAACACGCCCCCCACAACAATTTAAACTAAGTAACTCTTATTCTAAGCTCATTTTTAATTAGCTAATTTTTTATTTCTACTTGAGTACATTTTAATGCTGTAGCATTACTTGAATACAAAATTGTATTACTCTTTCCACCTCTGCATAAAACCTTAACAATCTCCGTGACAGGAGTGTGTTATCTGAGGCTACGTCTGAGAGGGTCCTGTTTTAGGCCACTGAGAAGTATCTCGGAATAAATTTTAGCCGGAAGAAGTCTCACACTGGGAAGCGGCATCTGGCTACTGTATACCGCCTTTGTGAGGACCGAACAGCCCATGCCCTAGACGTTTTCTTCCCCAATGACTCGAAAGCGGGCGCACAATGGTAGTGCAACTTAAACGGCTTTATTATGATTTGTTCTTTTTTCCTAAATGCTAAATGCCGACACGGAGAAGAGGCCTTGAAAGAATCCTGTGTCTTGTTACTTTTCGATTCGCTCCCTGAGTTTGGCAAACTGTATCTTGTGACATGTACTCTGGCGGACGAGGACAGAGTGGCCATTGTCTTCGCACTTTTGTCTCACTCTTGCCAAACCTTCAAGCAGCAGTTCATGAATGCAGTTTGTCCGGGCGGGTGTGTGTGTGTGTGTGTGTGTGTGTGTGTGTGTGTGTGTGTGTTGGGGGGTGGTCACTGGCTAACCGAGAGTCGAAATGTTCTTGTACAGCATTTCGTTTGTGGGAAAGTTAATTTATAAGGAAAAAAAAGACAATAAAAAATGATAACCCTACGACAAAAATAACAAACAAAAGCCTGGGAAAACAAAAATCGACACAGACCGACAGATAAGGGAGGTGTTAGAGATGTTTTTGCACAGAGAGAGAACAATGATACCGTGACGTATATAGGGATAGGGAGAAATATAAAGGGAGGAAAGAGTCCGAAATATAAAGATAGACAGACAGGAAATGACAGGGAAAGTAAAAAAAAACAAACAATCAAGACAAATGTAACGGAAGGAAAAGAGAATGGAAAGATTGAGAAAGAGGGAAAGATAGATAGACAGAGAGAGAGAGAGAGAGAGAGAGAGAGAGAGAGACCAACCAGAGAAGGAGAGAGAGCGGTGGCGGTAGTCAGGTTCGGAAGCGGCCGTTTTGTCTTTGAGGTCTTGTAAACGAGCCGTGTACTCTACAGAGGAGGAGGAGGAGCACGGGCATGATGAAGGGCAACAGGAGGTGATAGTGAAGGTGGAGGGGAGGATGGGTAGGAGGTGGAGAAGATGTTGGGCAATCCACGAATTGGGTTAATCCGAAAGAAGAAGGAAAGAAAGAAAGAAAATGATAATATAAATGACAATGGAAAATCATAAAAAATCCAAATGAATCTTTGATGTCGATAGAAAACATTATTAAACACTACATAAGACTGTAATTAAAGTTTACCCAAAGGAACCACTCATACCATAAATATAATACCATATAATACCATAAACAATGTGGTACCTATGCCATGCACCACACCAAGCAAAAGCCGCCGTGTTATGCGATATATAATATATAATATATTACTATATATAATATATTATATATAATATAAGCGTCTTCTCTTAAGCAGAAATCCGTGTGCTCCTTGCAAAAGTATTGGAAATAAATTGCATTTAAAGTTTGCAATTGCATGCACAATAAAGTATAAACAGCCTGGCTACTTGTTTTTGTTGTTGTTGTTGTTGTTATCAACATAATTAAACAAGGCTACATTACATATATTCGCTTAAGCCCGCTTCAGATTCTGGAACATTCTAAGCTGGCACAATGGCTACCACTAGGGGGCAAATGTGGGCCATCATTTCAGCATGTTCTCCACAAACAGTGTAAGTGATTATTTCTTTACCATAATCTTTAAGAGGGTGCAGTTTAGTGTAAAAAACAAACAAACAAACAAACAAACAAACAAAAAAAACACCCGTGCAGAAAAGTTTTAAGCATATTCAGGGTGTCGAACCAAGACATGGGACAAGTGCTCGAGCCAGCAACACTTCACACAATGCTTTCTTTGTGAGCCCACACAAAGTTCCTCAACGCCAACAGAGAAATACTGGAGACATGGCTGGGTGTGCCTTTTTTTAAATAGTGTTATTTCATTTGTGAATGCTCACTATGATTCAAATGCCTGTTTCCTATACTGTGTGTTAGAGCAGAGTCACGTTCTACGTATAAGTCGCTATCTGAGGGCTAGTTCCCAATGTGTTCCTCAGGTCATCAATAAATATTTATCAATTATCTGTATAAATGAATGCTAGAGATAAAAGTGACGTTACCTGCCACGCGGTGAGCCACCAGACCTTCCAGGCCGTGGCTTGAGTTGTCAGGTTCATCGTCTCCTGGGAGGGGTGAAGAGGTGGAGTAGCTCCTGAAGAGGGCGCTGTGTGCGCTAGGCTCGGGGTGATCGGGAAATTGAGAGGCTGTGCTGGAGGGATAAGTGTTCAGGGGCTTCAAGTCCAGACTGCTAACTGTAAGAGGGGGTCCAGAAGAGTGTATCACACTTGCAGGATCTGGGGTTGAGGAATGGTATGGAACTGCTGACCTCTGGTTACTTTGAAGAGAGGGCTCCGTAAGCTGGTACTGCAATACAGATGGAGACTTTTGGACAGGTATGGCTTGTTGCTGTGGGTATTCGATGGCTGAATGTATGGCAGCATCAGCTTGATAGGAAGGTCGAGCCTGTGTCTGGGAGAAGGACGGCTGGGTTGTAATGACCGGGCCCTCGCCAGAAGGGGCGCTGTAGGACTTGGGAACTTGCATGTGAGCTGGGTCCAAGTCCTGCATGAGCAGATTGAGGGCTTCAATGGATTGTTCGATCTCATTTTGGGACGGAGCTTTAGGGAATTCGGGCAGGCTGTGACTCTGGAGTACAGGGCTGAAGTTCACCCCATCTACAACTGGCTCCTCTGGAACACCAAACTGCTGCCAGACGTTAAGCCCTCGCTGAACAGCATCTCTGCTGCTGGTGGTACGTGCTGGAGCTTTGGGCATGAGCTTTTGTTCAGTGTTGGGTGTGGCACCGAAAGACTGGGAGCGACAGATGCCTCCATTGTGGTTGGCATAACTGCCGGACGGTAGCTCTGGGTGGGCCAGATTCTCCTGAGTGGAGGCGGAAGGACCATAAAGAAGCATTACAGGGTCGTCCTCTTTTCCAAGCCCGCTTCCATCCAAGTAGGACATTCCTTGCCCATTGATCACTGTCTCAGATTGGTAGTACAGGTCAGCTGGAGTAGCTCGACCCTCAAGAGATGACAAAGTACCTAGACTGTCCACACTGTTGCCTTCTTGGCTATTAGGAAGGTCGTCATCCAGGATATCAGTCTCCCTATCTATGCTATTGTGTCCATTAACATGGACCTGAGCTGGAACCAGATGAAGGATACCACCTCCTCCTGCACCACCACCTCCCCCTCCGTGACTATTGTTGTAACCTGGTTGGTGCATGGGAGGTTCCAGGCCACTAAGCAGTTGGTCCAGCTCTTGCTTCTCCTCAGGGCTGAGGGGCTGACTTGCCTGCTGGATCACCGGGACTGCCTGCTGGGCTGTTTCATCAGTGCGATCAGTCTTAATGGAGGCAGTCGAATTCCCAGAATCGCTGCTGACAGACAGAGCGTGGTCCACCGGGGCAGAAGTGTGTTCGACGGTGGGCTCAACCGATGTGGGAAGGCCGTTAGCCGTAGCATCCACTGACTCTTTTTTACGGACTTTGGCGTAGAGACTACCATCCAGAGGACCTTGCATGTGAATGACGTCTGCAAACCAAAACAAACATGTTGCTGTAAGTATTAAGGGTCAAGGGACACGCCACAAATGTCTGGTTGACCAGGATTATTAGGCCATCACGAGTTCATGCACAAGACTCAATAATCCCGGTACATCTCCGTCAGACATTAAATCTGTGGAGCCAGCATTCATTTTCCTTGGTTTGATTAATTACACCATGACTCTAACTCATGCTAGTATGAACCTCTCCCTCATACAGGCAGACATAGACCCACCCCTGGAATCTGATTCAACCACTCTATCCCTGGAGGCACTCCTTATCCAAAACTCTGACTCACCTGTGGAAAAGGAGTCTCAGAATAAATGCTGTAGGAATGTCCTGCCCTTTCGGAACTAAGGCATCATTGCCAACATCAACGCAGTTGCACACACACACACACACACACACACACACTAATTTATCTCCAGCTGTGATAATGCACATTTTGCTTCATTGCTTCACCACAACTGTAATTTTGCACACTGACCTTCTAAAACAGTGATGAGCCTGCACTGCGGTATCAGCGCTTTATTTTACGCTTCATGCAATCATCGAATAGGTAATTGCTTCCCAGCGCACAATCTGTATCAGCAAACGTACATGTGCTGGGCTATAAATCTAAAGCTAGAGATACCTCTTAGCTTTTTGTCCTGTAGCATGGCATCAAATCATTAAATCAAGCTGACCGGGACGGTTATTCAACCAATGAAAGTGAAATATGGGCGTGTTTATGAAGCAGCAAGAAAATGAGACATACTAAACCATATACTGTTATATGTTCTAGTTAAGGGTAAGAACATGACGTAATTTAATTACAGAATAAATGTAACAAGGCGGGGCATGGTGGTTTAGTGGTTAGCACGTTGGCCTCATACTGCCAGGGTCCGGGTTCGATTCCCATCTCGGCCATGTGTGTGTGGAGTTTGCATGTTCTCCCCGTGTTCGCCGGGTTCTCCGAATTCCTCCCGGTTTGAAAACAAAAACATGCACGGTAGGGTGATTGGCATCTTGGAAAATTGTCCCTAGTGTGTGAATGTGTGTGTGTGTGTGTGTGTGCCCTGGCATTCCATCCAGGGTGTATCCTGCCTTAATGCCCATAGACGCCTGAGACTCCCCGTGACCCGAGGGAAGATCGGATAAAGAGGAAGAAGACGAATAAATGAATGAATAAATATAACAGTAAGTCGTTACAGTTACTGAGAAAAAAAATGTGTCATTAATTTACTTATGAAAATGTTAAAGATTTCAAATGATTTTCCACTGAAACATCATTTCGATTTATTTGATGACGATCTGCTGCAGTTTCATTTCGAAGGGTTTTTTTTCGAGGGTTTGAAAATGTTTTTTTCTTAGAATGTTAACTTAAAGCGCCACCTAGTGGACAAAAGGAAAGTAATAAAAAAGAAATCAAAAAGAAAGTAATCAAAAAGTAATTACTTTTTACTTTTATACGTTTTTTTTTTTCTTAGAATGTTAACTTAAAGCGCCACCTAGTGGACAAAAGGAAAGTAATCAAAAAGAAATCAGTTATTTTACTTTTATACGTTTTTTTTTCTTAGAATGTTAACTTAAAGCGCCACCTAGTGGACACAAGGAAAGTAATCAAAAAGGTAATCAGTTACTTTACTTTTATACAATGTTTTTTTTTTCTAAGAATGTTAACTTAAAGCGCCACCTAGTGGACAAAAGACAAAAAAAATGAAAGTGAAAGTAATCAAAAAGGTAAAAAAATCAGTTACTTTACTTTTATACAATGTTTTTTTTTTTTAATAATGTTAACTTAAAGCGCCACCTAGTGGACAAAAGGAAAGTAATCAGTTACTTTACTTTTATAAAGTCATTGAAAAGTTACCATATTTACATTTAGAATAGGGTCATTTATAATCTCTAATCTACTACACTTCCAAGGTAACCTGTGGTGAAGAGGTCATGATGGCTACATTGCTGAAATGTACAAATAGTTAAAAATAAATAAATAAATATAAATATTTATATATATATATATATATATATATTCCTAAATTGCATTCTGTATTCATATGACTAGACTAGAAGTTATTATGGTCATTGCCAGTGTTACCAAGTTAGCAAACGCTTCCTGGAAGCTGACCATAAAATATTCCTACCCATGTGAAAGAGGGATTTCATCCGAATCAATTGCAAAATAAGGTTCGAATACCAGCTTTTTTATGATCTACAAGTACAAATTTGTGTCGTGCTGGTGGATCGATTCTTCTGCTACATAACTTATCTGATGCTGCACACATTCACAGTCTTTATTCCCTGTATATATATATATATATATATATATATATATATATATATATTCCCTGTATATATTTGGGTTTAATAATGCATATTTATTAACAAATTGGTTAAATCAGGTGTTTTTTTTTAATTTTTTTTTTATTATATTTATTTGTAGCATAAGACCAGGACTGGGAAGCATTTTTTTTTAAAGAAAAGAATTTAAAATATGCTGTTTATGTTGTTCTCTAAAATGCAATAATTGTTACATAATTATGGCTTCTCCTTCCTCCTCTTTGTACGCTACACCATACATATGCATGACATAACAACCTCAATGTCGCACTCACATGCACTATCCAACTCAAGGGCCTTTTCAAACTGGTAGCAGTTAGCATGGTCTTAATCAAGCCAGGCTTAACGCCAGAACTTCCCTTTTTAATAGCCAGGCATGGAAAAAGTGAGGCTCCCCCCCCCCCCCCACCCGTCATCGCCCCATACTTTCCTTTTAAACTAGAAAAATCCATCTGCAAGTCTTCGACCAGAACGTTCTCAACACACCCATCCCCAAACAACAACAACAACAACAACAACAACAACAACTCAAGATGTGCGCTAAATAAGCTCCTGACCCGTGACCCCCGTTCTCCGATTTTATTAAACACCTAAATACATCTTTACAGCTCAACCGTGTCGGTGTGAAAAGATGTGTCCGGATACGTCATGTGACATTTACGGATGGAACGTGACACACCTATTTCTATTTCCGCATCCGTTTTTATCACCTATTCGCATGCACCTGTGACCTGCCGTCATTCCTATATTAAGACTGCGACATCCTCCCCGTCCAAATCGTCACCTCCTGTATAAATAGCAGGAATGCCGGCGCTATAGGAGCGGGTAGCTGGGATTAATAAATAAATAAATAAATAAATAAACATTCCCTACCTGTTGAGTCGTCTCATTCCGTAACTTCGTAATCGCTTTATGAGCTGCAGCGTTCGCCTTCTATAACGTTCCACTAACTGAACAGTAGTGACTTGTGAAGGGGGGGTGGCTCACACTCCTCCCACTAAATCCACCAGACTCATTCTGACACACTCCAGTAGAGACGCTGTATAATGGACTGCCTGTCTCTCACTCTCTCGCTCTCTCTCTCATGCTCTCATTCGGCGTTCTATAACCTGCCTGTGTGTGTGTGTGTGTGTGGGTGTGTGTGTGTGTGAACTTATCCATGACCAGATGAGCCACTCATTTCTAACGCCATGATGTCATCCCCCTATTTCTCATCCCGTACTTCTACATGATGTCCTATAGCCGACAAACCTGTAAACGCATACACACCTTCGCCAAACACACCTTCGCCCGACACGTACAGCCAGAGATGAGCGACACAGTGGGGGGAAGAAAAAAAAAAAGGACAAATCGTGGTAAATATAGCAAGAAAAATGTGTGGACGAGTGTCTCCATATTGTTTGGATCATACAATATTGGGAATGACATGACCGCCCCCCCCCTCCATCCCTCCCTCCCTCCCTCCCTCTTTCCTCCACTCCGTTAATACATCATACAGTGCAGACCTGATTTTGAGAGCAGAACTAACTACTCCTGCATGGACTCGTAGCCAGTTGGCTGTTTATAGGAGATTCTGGCCCGAGCGGCATGGAAAACTTCTTCTTATTTATCCATGAACAGGCTGTTCTGTATTTTATTTATTTATTTATTTTAATGCCACTTGCTGCGAGGGATTTTATGTCGACTCATTTGAATGGCACAACTACCCCAAGAGGGGGCACGGTGGCTTAGTGGTTAGCACGTTCGCCTCACACCGCCAGGGTCCGGGTTCGATTCCCGTCTCAGCCATGTGTGTGTGTGGAGCGTGCCTCAGGGGGTTTTTCTCCGGGTTCTCCGGTTTCCTCTCCCGGTCCAAAAAAAAAAACATGCAAACGGTAGGTTGATTGGCGCCTTGGAAAATTGTCCCTAGTGTATGAATGTGTGTGTGTGTGTGTGTGTGTGTCCTGTGATGGGTTGGCATTCCATCCAGGGTGTATCCTACCTTAATGCCCATAGACGCCTGAGATATGCACAGGACTCCCCGTGACCCGAGGGGTGACCCGTGGGACCCGGTAGAAGATGAATGAATGAATGAATAATAATAATAATAATAATAATAATAATAATAATAATAATAATAATAATAATAATAATAATAATAATAATAATATAATAAAACAGGTGACCGTAGCTGTTTACTGATTTATTTATAGTGCCATCAGTGTTACACATGATTACACATGAGCCTATTCAAAATGTAATAAGTCGTGTAGCTTTTCAATTACTTTATAAAAGAAAAGTAGCTGATTACTTCATTCGTCCACTAGGTGGCACTTTAAGTTAACATTCTAAGAAACACAGTTTCTAAACTTCGGAAAAAAAAAAAAAAAAAATAGGTCATATTTTTCGAAATGAAACTGCAGCAGAATGTCGTGCTTCATGCTTCTTACACTTCGCCGTATGTCTTCGTCATGTTACTCCCTGTGCATGCTCCGAGACTGAGAGCGCCACCCACTGTACTGGATGTGCAATTATATTTTATTCGAGTACGGCAAAAAAAAAAAGCATATTCCTCGCTATTTGCATCCCACTGATTTTACTATTTGTTCAGACGTAACCCTATTTGTAATCTTGAACATTTTTATACATTTTTCATTTTCATAACGAATTGTTCCATTTATTTCGTATTTACGTAAATTACGTAACGACCGTTACATGTAACTAGTTACTCCCCGACACTCTCGCTTTACAACAAGAGCTTATAAGGATACATGCAAGCCAGGAAGGTGGTCGCTTAGTGGTTAAGGACCGAAAGATCTCAGGTTCAAATCCACTACGACCAAGCTGACACAACCGGGCCCTTGAGTAAGGCCCTTAACTTAGTAGGAAATGATGAATGCTAGCATGCACTTAATGATTTCCAGGGGAGTTCCACTGTATTACACTCCCTGTTGGTCTACGAGTGGAAAATCTGTGGGCCTACGGTGAGCACTATATGAAACGTAGATTTACCCATAACAATGATTTACAGTGCAGTAAAGAAGCTCTCTCTCTCACCATGGTGTGTGTGTGTGTGTGTGTGTGTGTGTGTGTGTGTGTGTGTGTGTGTGTGTGTGTGTGTGTGTGTGTGTGTGTGTGTGTGTGTGTGTGTGTGTGTGTGTGTGTGTGTGTAAAAACCTGCATGGGCTGTTTGTGTAGGAGAATTTGGGCTGTTATTTATACATCTTAACAGCCAGCAGGCTGAACAGTATCCGCTCTAACATTTATTCATCGATGTCCACTGATGGCTAGTCAATGGCTAAACCATTAAAGCACCCTTGATCTCAAAGCTTAGGCCGTTCTCAAGGACATGATTCTGGCTCTTATCCAAACTCCGTCAGGACAATGCCTTTCGACACCCCCCTACCCACCAGCCCACCCCTCCCCATGTCCTAACATAGGTCTTTTATGCTTTCCAATATGGACAGTAAACAGGAAAGCCTTTGAACGCAGAGGAAGAAATGGCATTAACATCGACTTAGAAGGGTGGGGGTGTATCTCAGTGGTTTAAGACGCTGGGTCTGGGCTTCGAGCCCCGGTATTGCCAATATACCTCGGGTCCTTCAGCAAGGCCCTTAACCCTCCGGGCTGACCCCAGCATCCAAACAAGTAAAAGGAGATGCGGAAAAAAGATCAATAAAGTTGGTAAAATACATTATTTTAAGAATGTTAAGGAAAGCGGACCACAATGTATAACTGTATCATGTTTAAACACACACACACACACACACACACACACACACACACACACACACACACACACACACACACACACAGAGTCCCAGTTCACAAGTGCAAAACATTTCCTGCAGGAACTGCACACAGCAAAGCTGCACTCTCTGTTATACAAGCTAATTATTGTCGGTTATGTAAAACACCAGGAATGCCAACAGGTCCCTTAGGATGAGTTAATTTACCTCTCACTCAGGGCAAAGAGGCGAAATGTTTGCGGGGGTCCCTACCGACCCATGCCCCCAGGAGCAGAGACGCAATCCTGCGTTATGACGCATGCGATACTTTAATAGAATAGCTACACCCGGAATAGCGCACATGCTGCTCACTGTTATGTTTATGTTATATTTATATTTATTTCCACTGTGATAAAATGTACGTAATTAAACACAGCAACGAACACATTTCCATTCAAGCGATATAAATTCGCACACACGGAATTAATTACTGACAATTTTATATAGAAATTTGTTGGTTTGTTTGTTGTTTGTTGGGTAGATTTGTGCTAGCTCGTGAGAACAATGGGTCTTTACTTTTATAAAATGTTTTTTTTTTTTTGGAATGTTAACTTAAAGCGCCACCTAGTGGACAAAACGAAAGTAAACAAAAAGTAATCAGTTACTTTACTATTATGAAATGTTTTTATTTTAGAATGTTAACTTAAAGCGCCACCTAGAGGACAAAATGAAAGTAATCAAAAAGATGTAATGTACTAGGTACAAATAGTTTATAAAAAAAAAAAAAAAAAAAATATATATATATATATATATATATATATATATATATAGATATAGACACATTGAACCAGGGACTCTAAAGCTGGTAGGTGAGGAGGCAACGCTGCTCCATGGGGACTAACAAAACAACTTATTTTATGTTTGAAGCCTTTAACCATGTCCATTATATAAAATAAATACAATAATAAAATACCTTTCCAGGCAAGGAAACAAATAGTTGTTGAATTGTACATAATACTGTCTGTATTGGACAAAAATAAATAAATATATGTCCAGAGTAAACACCATTATGAACAACAAGAGCCATGGCAAAATGTTTACAGAGGATAAAGAGAAAAAAAGAAAGTTGCTGATAATCGTGTGCACATTCAACGTTCCATTAAACATTAAAAATAAGTGTGTGCAAAATATTCTACTCCTGTTCAACAATTACACATAAAATACACTAAATGCATGCAATAATTATATGTGGAAAACCCTAAACCTGGTGCAATACTAATAATTGTCCTGCTTCTGGCGAAAATCTCATAAAGCGCACCTGTAAAGGGACCCGAGAAAACCCGTTAAAAGTGTCTGTGCTCGTACTCGTGGTGTCATGTAACAATACGTGCAATAACAGTAAATCTGCGCACAAACGGAGTGGCAGGGGAACTTAAAGACACGTGAACGAAAAAAAAAAAAAGAAAAAAAAAAGTGAAAAGCTTCCTTTTCATTACTTTAGATCCAGAGTGCCAAACTCTAAATAAATAAATATAGGGGCACGGTGGCTTAGTGGTTAGCACGTTCTCCTCACACCTCCAGGGTCTGGGTTCGATTCCCGTCTCGGCCATGTGTGTGTTTAGTTTGTGCATGTTCTCCCCATGTCTCAGGGGGTTTTTCTCCGGGTTCTCCGGTTTCCTCCCCGATCCAAAAACATGCACGGTAGGTTGATTGGCACCTTGGATAATTGTCCCTAGTGTGAGTGTGTATGTGTGTGTGTGTGTGTGTGTGTGCCCTGCGATGGGTTGGCATTCCATCCAGGGTGTATCCTGCCTTAATGCCCATAGACGCCTGAGATAGGCGTGACCCGAGGGAAGATCGGATATAGCGGTAGAATATGAATGAATGAATGAATAAATAAATAAATAAATATCCCTGTTAGCTCTACTGCTCTTAAATCTGTTACCATAATGGCAGCTCTTAAGTACAGCATATTAATTATGCATTACAGACGTTTGCGGACCACATGCACATCTACAAGAAGACGTGAAAGCATTTGAAGGGGGGAAAAAAGGAAAGAAAAAAGAAAGAAAAAACTGGTCTATTGAGACCCGGTGAGGTCAGATATTCATCTAGTGGGACGTGCTGAATGTGGCCGCATCAGCAAAGCTGAGAGGAGTCTTTGTGTTTATGTAACAGGATTGCAAAAAAAAGAAAAAAGGAAGAAGTTGGCGACTAAATCTGCCCGCTTTCGGCCTCCCACAGCTCACCTTCCCTTACCAAAGGTCAAATAGCACAACATTTCTTCGTCCGCTATCCTGACGACACGTGCGATATACATGAAATAACCCAAACTCTTATTTCTGGATGGTAGAATTTCTAGACCGTGATTTAAAACCTGCCGTCGACTCGAAGCCGCGTTCGGTAAAGTATTACAGCGCGTCGATTCCAAAACCAAAACTCTTTGCATGCAGGGCTTCATGCGAGTCGGGTCTGAAAGCCAAGTTTTTTTATGAGCAATGACGTAGCACGTCAGGAAAAGCAATCACAGTCCATGCGACGACGCTGAAAAAGACAGGAAGCCGCTGTTTGCCTGGCAGAGGGACCAGCCGTGGTACCGTCCACAGCGAAGATATTCACCGGGGGGGGGGGATTCATTCATTCATTCATTCGGGGGGGGGGGGGTATAGCTCAGTGGTCTAAGGCGCTGGGCTGCTGATTGGAATATCCGGGTTTGAGCCCCGGTATGGCCAAGCTGCCACCCTTGAGCAAGACCCTTAACCCTCTGTGCTCCAGGGCACCGTATGGGAGTTGGTAGCCCAGTGGTTAAGGGATCCCAGAGTTTGATCTTTGAAGACCGGAAGGGTTCAAACCCCACCACCACAAAGCTGCCACTAGTGGGCCCTTGAGCAAGGCCCTTAACCCTCAATTGCTCAGTTGTAAGTCGCTCTGGATAAGGGCGTCTGCTAAATACCGCAAATGTATCATGGATGATACCCTGCGCTCTGACCCCAACTACCAACATCAAGCTGGGATATGCGAAGAAAGAATTTCACTGTGTTGTAATGTTTATGTGACTAATAAAGGCTATTCTTCTTCTCCGCTCGCAACAACCAAAGTGAACGTCATAAATTTTCGTTCGAAATATGGTTAATTTTTATATTCGGGAAGTAGCTGAACAGGAAAGCATTGTTTTTTTCCTTCAAACTCCGTCCCCGTGTGGAGTATCATGCCAATATTAAGGGATATTTCCCATCTGCCAAAGCCATATAAATCTAGTCTAGTCATGCAAAATGGCTACAAAAGATATATTAGACTCAACGTCATGATCAGTGCTTGTAATACTACTAAACGAAACCATGCAAAATGTGTGTTTTACAATCCGCCCGAGTCAAAATCCATTTCTTCCTGATAGCACCCTATTTTGTGTCCCATAACAGTATAAATTTACATACATTTGATCACAAATAATCTCAATGTTATGCTTTTTTTTATTTGTGGTTAAGCTTTGCATGTTTATTTGTATAGTCCTTTTTTTAACAACTATTCATATAAAAATTAGTCCTTCTTCATTTGCATAACATATGCAAAACATGCATGCAGGAATGTAATCATAGACTAGACATGTGACAATTTCCTGAAGTGAATCTAAGTGCTTCTTGATGATGCAAACCTCGGCTCCTGACCCGCCTGTCTGATGTTGTTTTTATCGCTGACCTCGAGACCAGAAATTATTCGGAGAGATGAGCATTTAGATACCAGGCCATTTTTTAGGGGGCGGAGCCAGTGAAATCACATGCCGTACCCAGCATCTGACTCCCCTCGATGTCCCGAGCGTTTAGACACCTCACATGCCCCCCCCCCCCAGTTTAGGAGCGTCAGTTTAGGATCCCGCCCGAGATTCCCCAGGCAACGCCGAACGGTTTGACGTGTCCACGTGTGGGTCGGAGCTAGCGACATATCACGAATCACAGGCCCAGCACCTTCGTTACGGTGGAGGCGTGGCTTCACGTGATGCCACATGACATCACTATATTAGCGACAGTGCAATTCCCTACATTGAGCCGAATGTGTCACATGTAGATATGTCACGTGTGGTTTTTCTGTACTTTTTGTGACCCCGCCCATTTTTTTTGCCCATTTAGAGGTTGTAAAATATATGCAAATACTACAGGTGGATGAATACAGGTCGTAAATGACCGCAAATGGTTAAATTGTTCTCAGTGTGTTGCGTTCCTTGAGCAGTTTGTGGAGGGGGGGGGGTATTGTTAGTGAAAAGTTATATATGGTTTAAAGTAAAAAGTGTTTGATTTTTCTTTAGTTCCCTTTGGTAAAGAACTATGTGAATTATTGCGTGTTGTTTATTTTTTATGTCCTATGTGCTTGTTGGTATATGTATATAAAATTTGTTTATTCGTTACATAAACATTACAGCACAGTGAAATTCTTTCTTCGTATATTCTAGCTTTGTTTGGAAGCTGCGGTCAGAGCCCAGGGTCCGCCATGGAGCACAGAAAGTCTTGCTCAAGGGCCTTGCTCAAGGACCCAAGAGTGGCAACTTGGCGATACCGGGGCTCGAACCCCCGACCCTCTGATCAGTACCCCCAGACCCCCATATTCTTCGAATATTCTAGCTTTGTTTGGAAGCTGGTGTCAGAGCGCAGGGTCAGCCATGATACAGCGCCCCCTGGAGCACAGAGGGTTAAGGGCCTTGCTCAAGGACGCAAGAGTGGCAGCTTGGCGATACCTTGGAGACCCGTTTATGGAGGCTACACAGGTTGTTGTGTAGCAAAGGGAAGCTACACAGGTTGTTGTGCAGCTTGGTATACCCGACACTCTCACTCGCAGAAGTCAGAACTGAAAAGACAAACATGATAAGGCACCACATCTTTTGTACCTTTACGAAATCCAAGTCCTCGGTATAGCTATACGAATATTAAACGCAGTGTAAACTGAAAGGGTTCCTTAATGAAAGCGCTTTTTTAGCTCTAGCAAAGTACCGTGTGCTCCACGGACATTTCGCAGCACAACTGAGACGGCTTTGTTTGTTTTATTTTCTGAATTTATTCCTCATTTGGAGGTACACTGCACCAAAATCTATAAAAAACAAAAACAAAATAAACCATACTCTGTCCCAATAAAACGTTTCCAGTATTTCAAATACCAGAGAACTGCAATTAAGACTAGGGGCAACTCGACGACTCTAAAGCAATTAGTTACGTGATCATTATTGCTGACTTTGGCATAGTTTTCCCCACACAAGCAATAAATACTACACTAAGAAGGCCATTCCTGCCATTGCGTGGATGCATTTGACTAAAATTACACCCATTAAAAGCTACATAGCTCTGGGGTGTATTCGTAAGAGGTCTCGTATTAAAGTGATACCACTACTCAGCGCCCTGGTTGCTTAACACATTCTCCATGGACTAGTCGAATGGGAGGAGAACGGATGGGGCCAGAGACACATAAATATCAACACGCGAAAGCCATCTGTTCCAGGTCAGAGAAAGCTATTTGGGGAGTCTATCTGACCCGTGCCGAGGTATGCGTAAGAGGCCTGGAAAGCATAAACGTAACAAGACAATCGTGTGTTATAAAGTCAGGAGGGGTGAATGAAAGCCTTTGCCTTCTGTTCTGCACTCCACCCACACTTACAGCTCCCATCGAAGTGCTCAAGGGGATAAAGGAAAACATAACCGTGGCAGCTGGAGATATGACGCAAGCCGACTAGTGAATGTCAAGGAACATGGGAATTTCAATGGGGTCCACCGGCAAGAGTCAAACCCGATGGATAGGAAGGTGCTTTTTCGTAAAATGCATTGGCATGGGGTGGTATCTCAGTAGGGTAAAGTGCTGGACTATTGATGGGAATACGGTCTGGGGTCCGAGCCCCCCCCCTCCCCCATGTTGTATAGTAGCAGTGCGACTTTAAGTGAACAGAAGATATGTATAGGGTAGTGGAGGTGCTTTGGTTGGGAGGTTAAATCCTAGCTCTACAAAGCTGCCTCAACCCCTTAAACCCCCTAAAGAGTTTTCTGTTATACAGGATAAAAGTGTAGCACAGTGGTTAAGGCACTGGACTACTGATTGAGAGGTCAGGGGTTCAAGCCCCCCTCCGCTATTGCCGAGGTGTCACTCTTGAGTCTTTAACCAATGTCCTTAACCCTCTGTGCTCCAGGGAGGGGGGCGCTGTATCATTGCTGACCCTGTCCTCTGACCCCAGATCCCAAAAAAAAACAAGGTGGGATATGCAAAGAAAGAATTTCACCATGCTGTAATGTCTACGTGACAAAACGCTAACCAAGCCAATAAAGTGAAGCAAGGACAGCGAAGAAATAAGTTGCTGGCTCTGTTATACAGTAACAAGTGTGACACATGTTTGAGTCGATTCGGCTACAGTACTGTTACACAACATTCTCTGGTTGGACTCTAAACAATGTAATCAGTAAAAAAAAAAAGCCCCGACTGATGAATCTCTATTCACCAAGATAGGATAAGACCCTTATCATCTCTGTACACCAGTGCGTTCCCATTATTGCAGAGGGGGTGTGGTTTAATGCCCTGGGCTACTAATCGGGTCGGGGTTCAAGCCCAGGGAATCACCAAGTTGCCACTCTTGGTGCCATGCGCAAGGCCCTTAACCCTGTGTCCTCCAGGGGGCGCCCCTGACCCTGCGCTCTGAACCCGGCTTACAAACAAGCTGGGATATGCTTGATATGCTTGAGGATTTTTTTCCTCATAATACTCCCTGCGCATACTCCGACAATGCAAGCGCCACTGCCACCTACTGTAGTGGATGTGCAATTATACTTTTACATTGGTAGACGCCCTTATCCAATTGAGGGGTAGGGGCCTTGCTCAAGGGCCTGGTAGTGGAGGGAATTGAACCTGCGATCGTTCGGTCCATTGTTTTAACCACTAAGCTACCGACTACCCCCCAAAAAAGCATATTCCCTCATGGGGAGAGTCCCCAAATGGGGGGGCGCCCCACTATTTGAGAACCACCCAGTGTTGGTTTAGGCTGCTATAAGTCCAGGTCCAGCGTACTGTATATTAATGAGTGTGTAATGTGTGTATATATATATATAATGAGTAATTTAACAAGGCCAAGCTCAAAGTCAAGCTCCTGTGTACAAAGCGAACAATTTGGTGACGATTCCCACTCTCGTGTCTGCGCTACAGCCATAAAAGTCAGAAGGACCACACACACACACACATTTTAAAAGTCAGAAGAAGGACACCACACACACACACACACACACACACACACACACACACACACACACACACACACACACACACACACACACCTATCACACTCATCAACAGACGTCTTTTTAGGCACCCACGTTCGCCCGAAAGAAAAACGCGCAAAGTGCACCTCTGGTGTCATGTGTTAACAGGTGGGAACTATAAAATATTCGCCGCCACGCTGACAGGCCTATTTCTCTGTCAGAACCCGTGTTAAATGTCATAAGTCTGCGTGTTCTCAACAATAAAAAGGGTTAATGTGCATTTTAAGGCCTTCTTCTTTTTCAACCCCCCCCCCCCCCTTCCCCCCTTCCTTTGGGATAATTAAGATTTCTGGTTCCCAGCTGTAGCGAACGAAGTTAATTAGATCCAGGAACAAATTTCAATATGTAGCGAGTAGCGCAGCTAACCGCACAAACACAGCGTTCCGGCGCGCGACACCTCGAGTAGCCGATCCCAGTTAGGAAACCAGTTAGGGTCTAAAAGTGTCAGCATTTAAAGACGTGTTAACCGCGTTCAATCTAAACTCGGTCCAAATTCTGTCTGGCCTGTGATAGCTTGAAAAATATTTACCACAGTGTGGGTTTTTTTTTTTTTTTTTCTGTGGCAAAAAAAAAGCTGTTAAGGCAGAAATGAGGTAATTATTTTCCAATTACACAGGCTGGATAAACACAGGGCTATAATAGCTAGACCTCGGATCACTAATGCGCATGGTAACCTGTAAAACGCATAAAATTAGCGTGGTTTTACTGATATACTTTGAAAAATCCACTGAAGGACGACTGATAAACGAAAGCAAACGCAATTTACAAAAGAGAGGGAAATCTAATATCGTCTAATATCTAATATATAATCTAATATATAACCAAAAGTCCAATAAAAGAGCGTTACCTGCTACCAGTTAGCATTTATTATCCTTCCAACCAGACCTCTGGATTCAATCGTTGCTCCTGAAAAGTGTGCAGTGAACACTAGCGACTGCGTCACGCCTGCTCTGGTGACAGACAAAAAAAAAAAAAAAAAAAAAAAAAGGCCTTCGGTATCTCGAGAGGCCGGACGAGTTGTCCGTGTCTCTCTCTCTCTCTCTCTCTCTCTCTCTCTCTCTCTCTCTCTCTCTCTTTCACCCACCACCCTCCCTGACGCTGACTGTCCGGTCTCATCTCCCCACCTCCACACGTTTCACACCCAACCATTCGGAAAATGTCGTGACCATGGACTCTGGACAAATACGAGGCAGGCCACGGTAAACAAGACCCTAGTGGTGTCTTCTGTGAGAAAGGCCGTGAGATCCGGGGCGCTCCGGGAGAAGCTCCTTCAATATTCCCTGTAGATTAGTTTAAAAGCCCTCTTGATCTGAGGAATGAAAACGCTCCATAATCCATTTTTGCATAACGATCACAGACAGCTTGCTTGCCCTGAGAGGCTGCTGGGAAGGAATTTCAGCTGTCGGTCACTGGGTCCCATTTGGTTAAGTACAGCTTTATGCCACACACGGAGACCGTGACGTGTTCCGACCCTAGCCTCGGAGGTCAATCGCGTTCAGATGATGAGCGGCATTATTACCTGTCAGGAGATGTGAGGAAAAATTGACCTGGGTCATCCGGCTCGTTTGTACACCAGTCGACTGGAATAATGGTCCACTGGTGTGGAAATAAGCATCCTTTGCATATGCACACTTAAAAAGTGGTGATCTTTTTTTTTTGGATGATTTTTAAAGAGGAAAAAACAAACAAACACCTTTTCTTTCAGAGTATACACTACGACCAAAGAGCCGGAAACAAAAGAACAAATAGCATTAAGCACTGTTTGAATTCTCAAACGTGATTGGTCAGCTTGATTAGTTTAAAAAAAAAAAAGTACATAATATATATATATATATATATATATATAATATAATATATTATACATTATTTGTACTTATACATCTGTCACAGCAACTTGTATGGTTTATATGTTACTGTACATAGTATAAAAATGTATATATATATATAGATATATAGATATATATATATTATAGATATATATATATATATATATATATATACACACACACACCACACACACACACACACACACAACACACACACAACACACACACACACACACACACACCACACACACACACACACTCACATTCTCAAGCTAGGGACAATTTTCCAAGGTGCCAATCAACCTACCGTGCATGTTTTTTTGACCGGGAGGAAACCGGAGAACCCGGAGAAAAACCTCCTGAGACACGGGGAGAACATGCAAACTCCACACACACATGGCCGAGACGGGAATCGAACCCGAACCCTGGCGGTGTGAGAAACAACCCATTCAACCCAGTGTGTGTTTCCTGACAGACTTAGAGAAAGGCCCTTTTTTAACCTTTATCTGGAAGAATTAGTAAAGTGACGCAAGCATCTTAAGCACAATAGAATGACGTTCAGCTCCTTATCTCACTTCGCAGTTCTTTGGCTCTCGAGGCTCAATAGAACTGTTTGTCCTGTTTCTTTTTTCTTTTTTTTTTGTTCGTCAGTAATCTGAATTCATGTTCTGTGTCCTACATCGCTGCAGCGTTCGTGTTCCCTCGTATTCTTCTCCAGCTGGCTCGCTGCCGCAAGGCGAACGGGAGGCGTGGCGAGTTAAAAACTCGAGTACTTGGCCTCTTGACCAGCAGTTCGAGCCAACCACAGAGACAGGCTGCTTTTACAGCAGCGTTTTCAAAAAAGGCCCCGGCCAAAAAGATCAGCGTCCCCCTTATTTCTGGCCGGCCTATTTAAAGCGAGGATGGTTTAGCAGGATTGGATGCTTTATGGCTAGACATCTCGAATGACTTGGAGTGGGAACTGAAGTCAAAGAATGTGTGGTCAGAAAAAAGGACTAAAGCCTTGCAAAATGTGTGGATATACTAAAGAAACAGATATTCTCATTTTTTAATTATTATTATTATTATTATTATTATTCGATTCTGTATATTGTGTTTTATAGGACACATTGTAAAATGTTTCGTCTAAAATGAAGCACAATGTTTGAATATAATATTTACTTTGAAGCCGTTTTACATTATGGGAATAGATAGATACAATCCTCCGCACTTACAGAAGTGGCATTAATAGCTAAAGACTGGAATGCGCTATATGTAGCCTGTTGACCCCACAGACACAAGGTGGGGGTTGGGGGATGGAGCCAGAATCTGGTGGCCAGCCATGCTGTGGTCAGGTGTCCTATAGTATCTTCACAGCTACACATCCATATGGAAAACCCTCGTAACCCCATGCATAGGTCTGTTTAGGATTTGTAACACATGCTTCTTGAATTCATATTTAAAGCTGAGACAGATTGACCAGGATCCAGAGTCTGGAAACTATTAACATTTTACATTTTACTTGATATATATATATATATTCATTCATTCATTCATCTTCTACCCCTTTATCCGAGCTTCCTTCGGGTCCCGGGGAGCCTGTGCCTATGTGAGTTTATTGGCATTAAGGCAGGATACATCGAGGATGGAATACCAACCCATCACAGGGCACACACACACACACAGACACACACTCACATTCACACACTAGGGACAATTTTCCAAGGTGCCAATCAACCTACCGTGCATGTTTTTGGACCGGGGGGAGGAAACTGGGAGAACCCGGAGAAAAACCCCAAGGCACGGGGAGAACATGCACAAACTCCACACACACATGGCCGAGACGGGAATCGAACCCAGACCCTGGTGGTGTGAGGCGAGCATGCTAACCACTAAGCCACCGTGCCCTGTATGTTATATATATATATATATATATATATATATATATATATATATATATATATATATATATATATATTATAGCACAGAGAAATGAATGCAGTATTTCTATTGCAGTATTTCTGGCTGCAATATAATCTTCATATTACACTACAAAGACTACAAAAACTGCCTTTAGTCACACAGGCGAGACAGTGGACAGGAATGTCACTGGTTCACCACCAAAAGCTGTCACTAGGGGGCGCTTGACCAAGGCCCTTAACCCTCAACTGCTCAATTGTAAGTCCCCCTGGATAAGGCCGCCTGCCAAATGCCGTAAATGTGAAAATAGTGATTCTAAAACGTGCATTTCATTGGTTGGCCTCTGCATGATGAGACACACGGCTTAACACAACTCGTGGATGAAATTAGTTAAGGAATGGGAAGAAAAGAAGTGCTAAATACGTAGGATCCGAAAAAAAAAACGCTCTCTAAGTCTTTCATGGACACACACAGCTTATTAAAAACCAGAACAATCCTGGGGAAAAAAACGTGTAAAGAAATGCCAAAAAGATTCGACGCTGGTGACGGAAAAAGCAAAAAGTGCCATTTTATACAATCTAATGTCGAATAAAAATAGTCCGACCATTTAACGCCACATATTTCTGAGCTTTTTACTGTTAACATTGTTTTTTTTTTTTGAGTCCTTACCTTCCATTGAGTCTTCGAAGCGCTGATTAAAGTTTTCATAGGAGTCCCAGCGAATCAGAGGATCCTGGGTATTGTAGTCAACAGAAACACTGGGCCCATTTTCCAGGTGACCCATTCCTTAAGGAGAGAAAGTAGAAGTTTGAGGTCAAGCAGTAAAAAAAAAAATGTATCTTGGTTTGTATAAAGTATCTGAATAAAAAAAACTGTACCTTGGATTTTCTCAGGTCCAAACGAGAAGACAAACTCCACTTTTCCATATTCGGGAAATCTTTCATCTGAAGAAGGAAATCAATGTAATGTTAAAACTCGAGTAACATTTTGTTACACATTCAAACGACTATAAATGCTTAAGAGAAAAGACGGAAATAATATAAAATATTATAAATAAATATATAAATATATAGCACGTTCGCCTCACACCACCACGGCCGGGGTTCGATTCCCGTCTCGGCCATGTGTGTGTGGAGTTTGCATGTTCTCCCCGTGCCTCAGGGGTTTTTTCTCAGGGTTCTCCGGTTTCCTCCTGGTCCAAAAACATGCACACGGCACCTTGGAAAATTGTCCCTAGCATGAGAGTGTGTGTGTGTGTGTGTGTGTGTCCTGCAATGGGTTTGCATTCCATCCAGGGTGTATCCTGCCTTAATGCCCATAGACGCCTGAGATAGGCACAGACTCCCCGTGACCGGAGGGAAGATCAGATAAAGCGGTAGAAGATGAATGAATGAATATACAGCGGGGCACGGTGGTTTACTGGTTAGCACGTTCGCCTCACACCACCAGGGTCTGGGTTCGATTCCCGTCTCACAGAATTTTACAGGATGTCTCAATGATGTATATGTCATTTTTCCTTCACTTGAACTTGCACGACATCACACGTGTGCACAAAGGAGGCTTCAGGAAGGTTTATACGGGTCGTAATAGAAGATATTGAATGGGCTACTACAGACATGCCTACTGGAATGTATTGGAACTCTGACTGCCCCTCAGGCGACCATCATCCTACACTAGGACCTGGCGTTACTAATGCACTTGTTCCTGAATCAGCAAAGAATTCTCCACAAGCACGCTCCAAAAAATACTAATCTATCAGATACATAAATGGTGTTATACAGAAAACGGGGGCTATATGTGAAATGGGATCTCCTGGTTCGTGTTTCACAAACCTTTGACCCCAAGAAGAAGGTGACTTTAATTGAGCATATAGTAATTCACATCTGTACTTGATGTATTGTGTTTCACTGCATTGCACATAAAAGTCATTATTAAAGCCTGATTAGTGCATTTATTTTTAACATGCACTTAATCAAAAGGTAAGGGTCGTGTTCCGTTATATAGCTGTTATACCTTTATCTTGACACATTATGAACGAGGGAACATGGAAAAATAAACGTAACTTGTCGGAACAAATGAAAGCATTTTCAAAGCATATATATTATATATATATATATATATATATATATATATATATATATATATATATATAATATATTAAATGTAAAATTCACATTAAAATTTTATTAACATGTGATTGTGTTCGGGGCAATCACATAGTGGCTTAGTGGTTAGCACGTTCGCCTCACACCGCCCGGGTCCGGGTTCGAATTCCCGTCTAGGCCATGTGTATGTGGAGTTTGCATGTCCTCCCCGTGCCTCAGGGGTTCTCCGGTTTCCTCCCCCGGTCCAAAAACATGCATGGTAGGTTGATTGGCACCTTGGAAAATTGTCCCTAGTGTATGAATGTGTGTGTGTGTGTGTGTGCCCTGTGATGGGTTGGCATTCCATCCAGGGTGTATCCTGCCTTAATGCCCATAGAATGCCTGAGATAGACACAGACTCCCCGTGACCCGAGGGAAGATTGGATAAAGCGCTAGAAGATGAATGAATGAATGAATGATTGTGTTGGCGAATGAACGACAACATAGAATATAAGAATAAAGATAATAAAGAAACGTTCAGTGCATCCAATCACGCTTCATAAATTTCCCCGAATTACGCCTACTAGCTGCGCATTCACAACAGGTACGATCTCCTCACTATATTAGCGTATATATTACCGTACGGAACCTTACGCAAGTGCATTGCATTCCCAAATCCGTATTACTGCAATAAAGCGCATTTTTACTGAACGCTTCCGTATAACCTAAACACCGTATCACCAGTATATATGGAAAAGCAACCGGAACACAATTCTTAAAGGAGCCACGTCCCATATTTTACACTTCAAACCACCACTAAACAAAGTAACATTGAAA
>JACRUU010000011.1:2917514-2982514 GCA_030449085.1 Kryptopterus vitreolus | reverse complement strand
ATGCCCCCCTCCCCATCAATCAATCATTTTGGTGGTTTCTGGGACGAGATATTTATTTATTTGTTTATTTGTTTGTTTATTTATTTATTACTCAATAATGAATATGATTTAAAATGTAGCGAATACAATATTTAAAAAAAAAAAACATACTTAAGTAAAAGTAAAATTAAAAGTAGAAGTACACAAAAAACTCTCTCTGTCTCTCTCTCTCTCTCTCTCTCTCTCTCTCTCTCTCTCTCTCTCTATAATATATATATATATATATATATATATATATATATATATATATATAGCTATACGATCTTCCCTCCCACGGGGAGTCTGTGTCTATCTCAGGCGTCTATGGGCATTAAGGCAGGATACACCCTGGATGGAGTGCCAACCCATCACAGGGACACACACACACACACACACACACACACACACACACACACACAAACACACACATTCATACATTAGGGACAATTTTCCAAGGTGCCAATCAACCTACCGTGCATGTTTTTGGACCGGGAGGAAACCGGAGAACCCGGAGAAAAACCCCCTGAGGCAAGGGGTGAACATGCAAACTCCACACACACATGGCCGAGAAAGGAATCAAACCCGGACCCTGGCGGTGTGAGGCGAACGTGCTAAACACTAAGCCACTGTGCCCCTATATATATATAAAACAAGCATTACACATAAACATCAAATCCATATGTTGATACATTGATATATATATATATGGTGTGTGTGTGTGTGTGGTGTGTGTGTGTGTGTGTGTGTGTATGTATGTAGCAACAGATGGATTTGATATTCATATCCATAGATCACGATAAACCTCAGAGTCCATGAAAGGTCATGAGAGCAGAAGATTCTCTGGGTGCTTCAGTTTTGGTAAACAGGAACCCCCCCCTTTACTTCAGCACCGAGTCCTCTTCCTCAAGGGAGAAAACAGTGATTGCAGTCCGAGGAATTGTTTTCCCACGCAAAAAATAAAGCAGCGGCATCAGCAGCATCTCCTCCTAATCGCAGAGCTGCCTATCCATCAACACAAAGCCATTACCGCTCGGTCGAAAGCGGGGCTAAATAAAGCAGATCTAAAGTGTGAATAAATGAAAGATCCGATCTGCTAATGGCAATGCCGGAGTCCGCTGCCAAATATTCACTTATCATAATAAATGATTCATTGCTGTATTTATTTATTTATTTATTTATTATTCTCACGGTTTGTGTTTTGTTGACGGCTTGAGAATGTCGGGAATGTGATGTCAGCATCAGGTATGATACGCTTTCCTTGACGGGGTTCCATTTAAAGGCACATCGGGGGATAGAATATCAATTCTGGACTGATGATCTCATGATCTTTGAGGCTGTAGAAACACTGCGTGCGGTAGTACATATATGTGTGTGTAGCTATATTTGCTGTAAAACACATGACTTCCTGAGTAATGGTGTTGTCTCATGCAAGGAACTCTGTGTGTGTGTGTGTGTGTGTGTGTGTGTGTGTGACTGTTTAAGACACTGCTGCCTGGCATGTTAGCATTACACATGCCTCCCATAATAACTGCAGACTGGTGGACAACCACTTGTGGCTAATTACAGGCCCAGTCAGGAAATAACGAGCACAGACATCACAGATCTCGAGTGGGCCTGCAAAAAAAAAAAAACCTTCACCCTCAGGAAGAGCATTTCAGTTCAGAATGGTATACAGGACGGCGGGGGGGGGCGGGGGGGTGGGGGGGGTGGGTGGTTACATCCAGGGGGATCGCATCAAATAAATGCAAGAAATGCGTGAAAAGAAATGCAAAAGCCACATGTGTGCTTCGTGTGCTTCACTGGCATGTAGTTATGGGAATGTGAGTGAGTGTGTGTGTGTGTGTGTGTGTGTGTGTGTGCGCTGACCTCTGCTTTTTGTGGACAATGTCCAGCGTCGTCCAACAGGGTGCCTTACTAGACTGCTGTGTAGGTACGATATAAACGCTATTTTTAACGATTATAATGACTCATTCGTCACAAACCCAGTGCCTTCCTTCTATGGTAAACGAAGGGCAATTAAAAAAAAACAAACAAACATATCTCTCTGCCTATCATTTACAATTATCATTATTAGGAATATTATGATGGGGCACGGTGGTTTAAACCGCCAAGGTCCGGGTTCGAATCACGTCTCGGCCATGTGTGTGTGGAGTTTGCATGTTCTCCCCGTGCCTCAGGGGGTTTTTCTCCGGGTTCTCTGGTTTCCTCCCCCGGTCCAAAAACATGCACGGTAGGTTGATTGGCACCTTGGAAAATTGTCCCTAGTGTATGAATGTGTGTGTGTGTGTGTGTGTGTGCTCTGTGATGGGTTGGCATTCCATCCAGGGTGTATCCTGCCTTAATGCCCATAGACGCCTGAGATAGGCACAGACTCCCCGTGACCCGAGGGAAGATCGGATAAAGCGGTAGAAGATTTATGAATGAATGAATGAATGTTATGTTCCAGTTCCTTGGAAAATTAGGTTGCTGCTGGAAGAGGTGTTAATGAGGGCCAGCAGGGGGCGCTTACCCTGTGGTCTGTGGGTCCAAGCACCCCAGTATAGTGAAAAAAAAAGCACCATATTTCGAACCTTAAACCGAGGCTCTCTGTGGTTATTAAAAAAACCCAGGATGCCTTGTGGAAAAGAGTAGATGACTGTCCTCGGCATCCAGCCCATCTGACCATCACGGTCTCCTAACCATCCACCATATCTACTCATCATTCTGTCTCCTCTCCACCTGGTGTGTGGTGTTATGGCGCCCTACAGCTGGGTGGATGCTGTACCCTGGTGGTGGATGAGGAGGAGATCCCTCTCTCATAATGTAAATAATGCTTTTGTAGACACTCAAAGCGCTACATAAACGTAATGGATTATTGTTAATTATAATGGTTGTATACATTTTTACAAGATGCTGAACATCTATGATCTAAACGATATGCAAATAAATTTGTTTTGGCTGTAGTAATGCTAAGTCTCAGGGGGTTCAGGGGAAATGCAAGAATACAGCAAACAAATAGGTTTATTAAGGATTATATTATAGGATATATATATATATATATATATATATATATATATATATATATATATATATATATATATATATATATATATATATATATATATATATATATATATATATATATATAGATATATATATATATATATATATATATATATAGAATTCTATCTATATAGATATATATATATATATAATATCTCTCTATAATAATATATATATATATATATATATATATATGGGGGCACGGTGGCGTAGTGGTTAGCACGTTCGCCTCACACCCAGGATCAGGTTCATTCCATGTGTGTGTGGAGTTTGCATGTTCTCCCCGTGCCTCAGGGGTTTTTTTTCTCCGGGTTCTCCGGTTTCCTCCCGGTCCAAAAACATGCACGGTAGGTTGATTGGCACCTTGGAAAATTGTCCCTAGTGTATGAATGTGTGTGTGAAGGTGTGTGAATGTGTGTGTGTCCTGTGATGGGTTGGCATTCCATCCAGGGTGTATCCTGCCTTAATGCCCATAGACGCCTGAGATAGGCACAGGCTCCCCGTGACCCAGAGGGAAGATCGGATAAAGCGGTAGAAAATGAATGAATAAATGAATGAATATATATATATATATTTATATATAATATATATTAAAACATATATTTTTTTAAAAGTGTTTATTTATTTATATTATGTTTATTTATTTGTATTATATTAGTATTAGTATCATATTAATATTATAATAGTATTATCTTAATATTAATATTAGTATGTATTATATTAGTATTTAGTATTATATTTAGTATTTATATTTAGGCACTGTGATTAAACTTTTGCATTATTATTCTCCATACTGTAGGAACAATGTCAACAAAACCATACTTTAATTAAAACAGGTTTCTTTTTAGGGTAAATATTATCTTAGAACCCCAAACAAAAAAAAAAGTTGTCCACCAGATGCACAAAGCTTACGCAGGGCCGTGGGAATAGATAGGTATCTAGACGGCGAGCAGGAAAGGGGGGGGGGTAGTTTTTGGGTATAACTGACCTTTTCTGCGAAGGCTGTCCCACAGGAAGTACTTTATCTTCATAAAACCTCTTCATGGCAAACCTGTCCAGAGCCTGGTCTGCGCTGCGGGCCAAAATAAACACACGTTCAATCCCTAACGCGATCGGAACACTTACAGAACGTAACCTTCATCTACGTTTGGATTTCTTAATTAGCAAATGCAACATGCGCTTGTGTGGTCGACTTTATTACGTCTTTATTATGATGACGATGTGCGGAGGCTTTACCTTGCTGAAATGTTGCTGTAATGCATGTATGCGGCCACGACGACCCCCGTTCTCCCGCGATTCCCCTGTAGACAGTGAGAGAAGTCATAATACACGTTAAACCACCATTATTACCTACAGCTGCCTGTTTAAAAACAAATATATCGTTTTTAAAAAGGTAAAAAAGGATCTTTCGTGTCACGTTTGACTGCGGGATTAAAGGTTTATTATGTTGAAGTTGGCGTGAAGGTGCGTTTCGGCGGCAGACTGGAGTTACTGCATAGTTCCACCCGTTAGTCATCATCTGCTCCAGTTTCCACAGCTGGACACAGCAACATGGTTTACTATGGCAACACCATGTTTTTATGGTTTCCTGTAGATGCTGGTCCGAACACCAAATCTCCCTCTCAGCGATTCGGGTTTGAGGCACATTGTTGGTGTTTTTACTGCACCAACGATGACATTTCTCACACTGACAGGAAGGAGGCACATCACTGGCTTCATTAGATAAGCCTACTTTTTTTACACGGCTCATATCCCGTTCAAGGGGGGCACGGTGGTTTAGTGGTTAGCACGTTCGCCTCACACCTCCAGGGTCCGGGTTCGATTCCCGTCTCGGCCATGTGTGTGTGTGGAGTTTGCATGTTCTCCCCGTGCCAAAGGGAGGTTTTCTCCGGGTTCTCCGGTTTCCTCCCAGTCCAAAAACATGCAGGTTGATTGGCACCTTGGAAAATTGTCCCTAGTATGTGTGTGAGTGTGTGTGACCTGCGATGGGTTGGCATTCCATCCAGGGTGTATCCTGCCTTAATGTCCAGAGAACATGCAAACTCCACATGGTGGGAATCGAACCCCCGACCATGAATGCGTGAGGCGACCGTGCTAACCGCTAAACCACTGTGCCCCAAAGGATGCAAATTTCGATTCCGCATTAGCCTGCAGGTAGCCTGTGTCTATCTCAGGCGTCTTTGGGCATAAAGGCAGGATGCACCCTATATGGAATACCAACCCATCACACACACACACACACACACACAAATTTTTATATTGTGCATGTTCCTGGAGACCCCGGAGAAAGACCAAAGTCCCGGGGAGAACATGCAAACTCCACACACACACACACACACACACACACACACACACACACACACATGGCAGAGGAGGGAATCGAACCCCCGACCCTAGATGTAAGAGGCGAACGTGCAAACCGCTAAACCACCTTGTTCTCCAGGATGCTTGTTATAAAATTCAAATTCCCATTCCTCTTATCCATTCCGGGGGGCATTTTTCATTCACCTGGCAACCTGCCTGGACCTTATGCAGGAATCGAACCCCTGACCCTGGATGCGTGAGCTGAATGTGCTAACCGCTAAGCCACCATGCCCTTACATGTGCTTAAAAATTCTTTTGAAAGAGTAAATAAATATTATCTATAATTCAGGCATATATCTCGACTCTATGAATGCCTATCCCTACACTAGGGTCAATTTCTCCAAGGTTCCATTTAACCATGCATGTTTTTACCCCCCCAACCCCCCCCATCCCGACAGGGAGAACATGAAAACTCAACACACACATGGCAGAGGCAGGAATTCAACCAGCCAACCTTGTCAGATGCGGCTAACCGCTAATCCACCATGCCCCCTAGGATATTTGTCATAACATTCCAAATCCAATTCCTTTTATTGATTCCTGGGTGCATTTTGCTTTCACCTGGCAACCTGCCAGGTCCTTAATCGGGACTCGCACCCCTGACCCTGGAGGAGAGAGGCGAAGGTGTTACCCACTAAGCCATGGTGCCCCCCGGGGTGCGTGTTATAAAACTCAAATTCCGATTCCTTTTATCGATTCCTGGGTGCATTTTTATTTCACCTGGCATCCCGACAGGACCTTCTGCAGAAATTGAACCCGAATTATTTGTTAATGATGATTGTTTTATATATATATATATGATGTTCTGGATGAGACATAATAATGAGACACACACACACATATATATATATATATATATATATATATATATATGTACATAAAGTGAGTCTAAAGAACAAAGCATAAACATTTCCGCTGATGTAATGTGCAAAAAAACACAACGCGACCACCTCAATACATTTCATCATCTCTGCGTCATTAATTACTCCAGCAGAAATAAATCACTTCTTCGGGGACGTTATTAAAGAAATCTTTCGCTTCGGCCAAAAACATGTACAGCGTAAAGTTTCCCTTTCGTTATATCCCTCCGAAGACTTCTCCCGGACAGCTGCTGAACAGCAGGGTGCGTGACAGGCGAGAGCGGCATGACGACGCCATCTACTGACCGTACAATGTTGTCTAAAAAAAAAAGTCTTTATTTATTTATTTATTTTTTTAAATAACATTTGTTTTAAGTGAATTCTACCTTATTGTGCAGAACCACGACGTTATGGCTGTCCGAACTCATCCAAGTGTCCATGGCTTTACATATGCTGCAGATCTTATCCAGCGCCGGGGCGTGATGATCAGGCCAGCCGAAGTCCAGCACCTAAAACGCAGTATCAGTATTAATATTAGTAGAAGAGGTTGTGAATTATTTATGTAGGTATTTTGTGTATTTTATGTATTTATGTGCAAAATATTTATATACTGATTTAAGTTTTTACTTTGGAGTGCAGTTTGGAGATATCATATCGTTTCTCACTCAGGTTGAAGAGCTGAAAGAAAGGAAAGAAATACGGTTAAAAAGAATGTACAGTATTGTGTATGGACACGGTGTCTCCAAAAGTGCCATTGATACAGTATTCATTCATTCATCTTCGACCGCTTTATTCAATCTTCCCTCGGGTCACGGGGAGTCTGTGCCTATCTCAGGTGTCTATGGGCATTAAGGCAGGATACACCCTGGATGGAATGCCAACCCATCTCATGGCACACACTCACACACATTCACACACTAGGGACAATTTTCCAAGGTGCCAATCAACCTACCATGCATGTCTTTTGACCAGGACGAAGCCGGAGAACCTGGAGAAAAACCCCCTGATGCACGGGGAGAACATGCAAACTCCACACACACATGGCCGAGACGGGAATCGAACCCGGACCCTGGCGGTGTGAGGCGATTGTGCTAACCACTAAACCACCGGGACGTTTATTTATTTTTTTCACAATGTGCATTGTCTCAAAGCATCTTTACAGAATGGGATAATTACAGAACATGAAATATTTATCTGGATGATTTCTGTGTATTTGTCCCTGATGAGCGAGGCCTGGGGCCCGACTGTGGCAAGGAAAGACTCCCTTAGTGGAATGAGGAAGAAACCTTGAGAGGAACTGGATTCAAAAAACGGGAACCACATCCTCATCTGGGTGTGTATATATATATATATATATATATATTATATATATATATATATATATATATATATATATATATATATATATATAGAGAGAGAGAGAGAGAGAGAGAGATCGAGAGAGAGAGAGAGAGAGAGAGAGAGAGAGAGATTAGATATATATAGATATAGATATAGATATAGATAGATAGATATAGATATATGTGCACGTCCTTATCCAGAGCAACTTACAACTGAGCAATAGAGGGTTAAGGGTCTTGCTCAAGGGCCCACTAGTGGCAGCTTGGTGGTAGCAGTAGGATGCAGGTCCAGAGGTATTTTTACCTCAAACATGTGCTCAAATATGAACAATTCAATGATTGTTTAAACAACAATCAAAACCCTTATTTACGAATTCATTGTCAATATGGGGACGTTTTCAGGCATTTCAGGCTTGAATTGTATTCACCTGTCTCTCATTAATATTGAAACTCTTACTGTAATTGTTAAAAGATAATACACGTTTCAGGTTGGCTGTGTAAAAGTGGAGGCAAATGACACTCTTTGTAAAGAATTCATTCATTCATTCATTCATTCATTCTATCTACCACCTACCGCTTTTTTTTCCGATCTTCCCTCGGGTCACGGGGAGTCTGTGTCCTATCTCAGGCGTCTATGGGCATTAAGGCAGGATACACCCTGGATGGAATGCCAACCCATCGCAGGACACACACACACACAAACACACACACACACACATTCACACACATTCACATTCATACACTAGGGACAATTTTCCAAGGTGCCAATCAACCTACCGTGCATGCTTTTGGACCGGGAGGAAACCGGAGAACCCGGAGAAAACCCCCCTGAGGCACGGGGAAAACTCCACACACACACATGGCCGAGACGGGAATCGAACCCGGACCCTGGCGGTGTGAGGCGAACGTGCTAACCACTAAACCACTATCTTTTTGTTTCAAATTCATTTACCCATAATTCTGTTAGACCTATAATTTAGCGAATATAAAAAGGGGGATTCATTTAAAGACCATTTTTTTAGTCCAATTAATAATATTAATTTTAGAATATTCAGAATTCATGGCTTAGTGGTTAGCACGTTCGCCTCACACCTCCAGGGTCCGGGGGTTCGATTCCCGTCTCGGCCATGTGTGTGTGGAGTTTGTGCATGTTCTCCCCGTGTCTAAGGGGGTTTTTCTCCAGGTTCTCCGGTTTCCTCCCCCGGTCCAAAAACATGCACGGTAGGTTGATTAGCACCTTGGACAATTGTCCCTGTGTGTGTGTGTGTGTGTGTGTGTGTGTGTCCTGTGATGGTTTGGCATTCCATCCAGGGTGTATCCTGCCTTAATGCCCATAAACGCCTGAGATAGGCACAGACTCCCCCACAACCCAAATAGAGCAGGAGAAGATGAATGATTGTTTTCACCCAAAGTAAGGAGGAAACACACACACACACACACACACACACACACACACCAGGCGTGGATTCAAAGCGAGCAAAACATTGCAAGCACGAAAGCCTCACCAAGTAGTTGTCTCCGTGTTTGGAGCGGAGCATGCTGGCCACTTCTTTCAGGTTGGCGCTGTAGCTCTGCTCCTCCACGCTGCTCGGGAACGACACCGATATGATCCTCTCCGTGATGTACACCAGGTCCACCTCATAGTTCTCCTCGATGGCCTGGATCAGACTCACGCTCCGGCTGGACATTCGGAAGGAAAAAATACGGGTCAGACGCGGGCCTGAAGAGCCGAACGTTGGATCGAGGGAGAAAGAAATGCTCTAAGGTCTGAAAACCACTACATATTCACAGCAATGGCAATGGTTACATAACCCGGGGCTCATATAACCATATATGGAGACGTTCTGCTTATTCGGGTTGCGGAACAGACGATTCCTTTACTGCAAAATGTTCAAGGATAGTCTCGATATTCTCACCAGGCCATGTGACATGCCATTTATTCTTCGTCAAATAAATAAATAAATAAATAAATAAATAAATAAAAGGGCACGGGACAGCGGTCCTAGCTCCTTTACAGCTTGAACCTTAAGCGAAGATTTAAAACAAACAAATAAATAAATAAATAAATAAATAAATAAATAAATAAATAAATAAATAAATAAATAAATAAATAAAAGGGCACGGGACAGCGGTCCTAGCTCCTTTAGAGCTTGAACCTTAAGCGAAGATTTAAAACAAACAAATAAATAAATAAATAATAAATAGATAAATAAATAAATAAATAAAAATAAATAAATAAAAAAGAGGGCACGGGACAGCGGTCCTAGCTCCTTTAGAGCTTGAACCTGAAGCGAAGATTTAAAACAAATAAATAACTAAATAAGTAAAATAAATAAATAAATAAATAAATAGAACCCCGCTGTGGCGAAAGACCGATGGTGGAGATAAACAAGCGAGATATGAAAACGTGCCGCGTTCCATGTGTGCGGCCGGGCAGACCAAGCAAAACAATTCGGTCACTTGCGAGGAATGAGCTCGGCTTAAAGATACGACCGCAATCTCGCCCACGATCGCTAACCGCATTCGCTCTATACTAACACACGAAGAAGATGTTGGACGTGGGGCGAGAAAAAAAACCAAACCCCACGGCAGCTCTGATCTGAACTTGGTAACGAGATGGGGGTGTGGAAGGGGGCGGGGCGGGGCAGGGCGGGGCGGAGCACGTTGGATAATCCATCCCGATCTGCTGGCGCCGTAAGGCATCCTACTGCCTCCGAAACAACGAGCTATCTTAATAATTTTGATCATTTTTAACAATCTGTAATTAATGTTATTAATGCTACCTTGTGCTCCTACCCATTGTCCACACTATACTCCTAATGTTATTAATGTTATTAATGTCATCTTGCTTTTCTAGCCATTGTTCACACTATACTCGTAATGTTATTAATGTTATCTAATGTTATTAATGTTATTAATACCATCTTGTTTCCCTACCCATTGTCCACAATATACTCCTAATGTTATTAATGTTATTAATGTTATTAGTGTCATCTTGTTTTCCTACCCATTGTCCACAATATACTCCTAATGTTATTAATGTTATTATCTGTCATCTTGTTTTCCTACCTGTTGTCCACAATATACTCCTAATGTTATTAATGTTATTAGTGTCATCTTGTTTTCCTACCCATTGTCCACAATATACTCCTTAATGTTATTAATGTTATTAGTGTCATCTTGTTTTCCTACCTGTTGTCCACAATATACTCCTAATGTTATTAATGTTATTAATGTCATCTTGCTTTCCTAGCCATTGTTCACAACTATACTCTTAATGTTATTAATGTTATTAATACCATCTTGTTTAACCTACCCGTTGCTGTCCACAATATACTCCTTAATGTTATTAATGTTATTAATGTTATTAGTGTCATCTTGTTTTAACCTACCTGTTGTCCACAATATACTCTTAATGTTATTAATGTTATTAGTGTCATCTTGTTTTCCTACCTGTTGTCCACAATATACTCCTAATGTTATTAATGTTATTAATGTTATTAGTGTCATCTTGTTTTCCTACCCATTGTCCACAATATACTCCTAATGTTATTAATGTTATTAGTGTCATCTTGTTTTCCTACCCATTGTCCACAATATACTCCTAATGTTATTAATGTTATTAATGTTATTAATGCTAATGTTATTAATGTTATTAGTGTCATCTTGTTTTCCTACCCATTGTCCACAATATACTCCTAATGTTATTAATGTTATTAGTGTCATCTTGTTTTCCTACCCGTTGTCCACAATATACTCCTAATGTTATTAATGTTATTAGTGTCATCTTGTTTTCCTACCTGTTGTCCACAATATACTCCTAATGTTATTAATGTTATTAATGTTATTAATGTTATTAATGTTATTAGTGTCATCTTGTTTTCCTACCTGTTGTCCACAATATACTCCTAATGTTATTAATGTTATTAGTGTCATCTTGTTTTCCTACCTGTTGTCCACAATATACTCTTAATGTTATTAATGTTATTAATGTTATTAGTGTCATCTTGTTTTCCTACCTGTTGTCCACAATATACTAATGTTATTAATGTTATTAATGTTCCTAATGCTTTTAATGTTCCACAATTATTAATGTTATTAATGTTATTAGTGTCATCTTGTTTTCCTACCCATTGTCCACAATATACTCCTAATGTTATTAATGTTATTAATGTTATTAGTGTCATCTTGTTTTCCTACCTATTGTCCACAATATACTCCTAATGTTATTAATGTTATTAATGTCATCTTGCTTTCCTAGCCATTGTTCACACTATACTCTTAATGTTATTAATGTTATTAGTGTCATCTTGTTTTCCTACCCATTGTCCACAATATACTCCTAATGTTATTAATGTTATTAGTGTCATCTTGTTTTCCTACCTGTTGTCCACAATATACTCTTAATGTTATTAATGTTATTAATGTTATTAATGTTATTAGTGTCATCTTGTTTTCCTACCTGTTGTCCACAATATACTCCTAATGTTATTAATGTTATTAATGTTATTAATGTTATTAGTGTCATCTTGTTTTCCTACCTGTTGTCCACAATATACTCCTAATGTTATTAATGTTATTAATGTTATTAGTGTCATCTTGTTTTCCTACCTGTTGTCCACAATATACTCTTAATGTTATTAATGTTATTAATGCCATCTTGTTGTCCACAATATCCTCTTAATATATTAGTGTTATTATGACTTTAATGTATATGATGGTAAACAGTCTGTAGGCCGTAAAGGATTCGGTAAACGGAACCACTTCCATCCTGATTAACGTTGTGCCGAATACACGTGCAGAATCTTTCCTCTTGACTATTAACGTCACCGATAACTTATTTGAAAAGACCTACATGAATCTGATTTCATTTGCACTTTCTAAAAGGCATCTTGTGCTCCTAAACATCGTCCACAATATGCTCTTAATGCCTCCGAAACAACAAGGGGATGCAGAGGGGATGAAATGCCGTGAGCCGGGAATAAAAAAAGAAAATCTGTTTCCCATCACGAGCGTTCTCGATAGCTTTTACTTTGCCTACCGGCACCAATTACCTGCGTAGTATCTCTGCAAGGCCAATTGCGTTTCGCCGCTGATCAAATGAAGTGTGGTTTAAAACGAAGCGAAGGAAAACGCGGGATCGTTTGGATCATTTGAGTGAGTCGGTTCTTTGACTCTCGTTCATCAAAATGAACGAATCGTTTTGTTCTTTTGGGAAGAAATAAAATACAATGTTACAATAAACAGACCCCCAACGCGTCGACACACATTTAGGGTATAATTATAGCATTTCAAATATTACTATATGATTTACAATTATTTACAATATTTTCTTCTGGTCCGAATCTTTTGTCAAGTGACTCCTATAGACGCTGTGCAGGGCATTACACAGGAAACAGAATCGAAAGGTTCGGCTCTATGAGTCGACTCATGAGTCCGAGTCGTTCGTTATTTTGTCAGTGCAATATCGCCTAAGGGAGTCACGTGACAAAAGAACGAACGACTCGGACTCGTGAGTCGAACTCATGAGCCGAACCGTTCAATTCTGCTTCCTGTGTATTGCACTGCACAGTGTCTATGGGAGTCAAAAGAACAAACGATTCAGACCAGAAGATTCGATTTGAGAATTCATTCCTCATTTCTGATTCTTGTATATGTCCTACAGAGGTTTTGCGATGCTTTGAGTGAACGAATCACTCTCAGAGAAGACTCATTCTTCTGAGTCATGCTAAAGACTCGTTCAAAAAGAATGAATCGTTCATGAATGACTCATCACGAGTGACTTTATCGCTCAGTATGCAATCCGCGTGTGATCCGAGGCCATACCATTAAGGGTTAACATTTCAGTGTTAATGCGCTCTGTAAAATCCGAAGTGTCTTTAATGTTATTCATTTTATTCATCTTATCTTGAGGTCCTAAACATTGTCCAGAATAGGCTCTTAATGTTATTAATGTTATTAATGTTATTAATGCCATCTTGTTTTCCTACCCATTGGCCACAATATGCTCTTAATGTAATTAATGTTATTATTGATATTAATATTATTAATGCCATCTTCTGCTCCTACCAATTGTCCAAACTATACTCTTAATGTGATTAATGTTATTAATGTTATTAATGCTACCTTGTGCTCCTACCAATTCTCCACACTATACTCGTAATGTTATTAATGTTATTAATGTCATCTTGCTTTCCTAGCCATTGTTCACACTATACTCTTAATGTTATTAATGTTATTAATACCATCTTGTTAACCTACCCGTTGCCCACAATATACTCTTAATGTTATTAATGTTATTAATGTTATTAATGTTATTAATGTTATTAGTGTCATCTTGTTTTCCTACCTGTTGTCCACAATATACTCTTAATGTTATTAATGTTATTAATGTTATTAATTACTTGTTAATGTTATTAATGTTATTAATGTTATTAATGTTATTAATGTTATTAATGCCAACTTGTTTTCCTACCCATTGTCCACAATATCTTCGTAATGTTATTAATGTTATTAATGTTATTAATGTTATTAATATTATTAATGTCCTTAATGTCATTAATTTTATTAATGTTATTAATGTTATTAATGCCATCTTGTTTTCCTACCCATTGTCCACACTATGCTCTTAATATATTAGTGTTATTATGACTTTAATGTATATGATGGTAAACAGTCTGTAGGCCGTAAAGGATTCGGTAAACGGAACCACTTCCATCCTGATTAACGTTGTGCCGAATACACGTGCAGAATCTTTCCTCTTGACTATTAACGTCACCGATAACTTATTTGAAAAGACCTACATGAATCTGATTTCATTTGCACTTTCTAAAAGGCATCTTGTGCTCCTAAACATCGTCCACAATATGCTCTTAATCATATAATGTACGTGTAGCGATTTACAGTCCCAATGCCATTCCTCTCAGGAGACTTGGGAAGTCTGTTTCCCCGCCTCAGGCTTTCTTCCTCGTGTCATGGCAGGGAATGTTTACCGTCTCCACTGCACTCATTTACATGCAGCTGCTCTGTTGTTTAAAGCCCTACAAATCAAATCAAATTCGAACTAAATCGGTGGAAAGACGGCGAGCATGTGCACAAGCACGACGGCACGCACACGATTAGGGGTGTGTCTGTACTGGCCACCAGCTGCTTCCCAGTTCATGATTCTAATGGCAGAATCCACAAGATCGAAGCATCCTGTGCAAAGGTGACATGCTGACACTTCTGTTATAGACAAGAATATAATAAAAAAAAATAATAAACACCTTCATTCTGTTTCTTTTTGTAAACTTTGCTGCCAGAACGGAATCACGAGGGCTTGAATATGTTTTGCTCGTTGAGGCGAAACGGCTGGTCTTTGCCATACCGCACCGAGAAGCAAGGAATAAGAGGATTGAAAAACGAGAGCATTTCTTTTCATCTTTCATTAAGAAGGTCTATAAATGTAGAACGAAAACACAAAAACATTGTATTTTGTGTAATATATATATATATATATATATATATATATATATATATATAGGACCAGGGCCAGGCTGTTTTTAACATCTATAAGTTGTTCATATGTTTACATTTACATTTGCAGCATTTGGCAGACGCTCTTATCCAGAGCGACTTACAATTGAGCAATTCAGGGTTAAGGGCCTTGCTCAAGGACCCACTAGTGACAGCTTAGTGGTGGTGGGGTTTGAACCCATGATCTTTCGGTCCAGAGTCCAACACCTTAACCACTGGGCTATCACCTCCCTATTGTATTGGGAGGTGATAAATACATGCCGATGGGTTTGAATATTTAATCGCAATTAATCACACGAGTTAACTCATGATTAATCGCACATTAATCGGACGTTTCCAATGTACCATAAATGAATACGTTTCATGTTTCCAATACTGTAATTAACTGTGACAGATGATGTAATTCTATACATTTCTCTCAAAATATTTCCCTTCAATAAAATTTTGATAATTTACTAATTTAATAATACATTTACTCTGGAAATGATTCTTTTAACATGAATTTCTTGTTAATTTCAATGTTACTTGTTTTTTGTTTAGTGTTGGCTTGAAGTGTAAAATACGGGACATGGCTCCTTTAAGAATTGTGTTCCGGTTGCTTTTCCATATAAACTGGTGATACGGTGTTTAGGTTATACGGAAGCGCTTTATTGCGTTCAGTAAAAATGCGCTTTATTGCAGTAATACGGATTTGGGAATGCGATGCGCTTGCGTAAGGTTCCGTACGGTAATATACGCTAATATAGTGAGGAGATCGTACCTGTTGTGAATGCGCAGCTAGGGGGCGTAATTCGAGGGAAATTTAGGACACGCTGAAGTTTCTTTATTCATTTCTCCTTTTTTTGTAGTAACTAGTTAATACTAGTTAATTGTTGCAGTTAAAGTGAATTTGCGTTGACACGTTAATAACTGTTTGTTATTGTTTGTTGCTGAACATGTATTTTGAAACATTCAGAAACAGGTTTTCAGCCTTAATTTCCTCAATGCATTTGAAACCATATGGTCAACCAATCAGAAACAATATAAACCACCTAAAATAAAATCTCATCAAATAAATACAGTTATTTACATATGTGTTGGGTAGAGTACCGAACCCTGAGGCGGATACTGGCCAACACTTCATCACACATCAGGTTCCAATCTTGTCAGCAAAGGAATAAAGTTATTATATATATATATATATATATATATATATATATATATATATATATATATATATATATATATATACTTTTTATTTAATTTTATTGTATTTTAATGTAGTTTATTTGATATAATGTATCTGTGTGTAAATAATAATAATAAAAAGTCTGAATAAACATTTGTTTAGACTCTGTGAAGACTTATTTGTTCATTTCTATTTATTGCTGCTGTTTGGACCTTCATATAATAAATGTAAGGCCATTTTATATTTTCATCAGAAAAGTAACTGCAAATCAAATCTGTCTTATGTTGTACAACGCATTCAATCTGCACTAAAGGACGGAATAATATTTACAATAATTGCGATTAAAGTTCAAGTGTTTTGCATTCTGTATTCAGTGGAAAAAAAGCACTGGAAAAAAAGAAGTCTTATATACAGTGTACATGTAACAGCGTTATGTAACTGAATTGCAATATAAATGTAACAGTAAGTCGTTACAGAAAAAATGTGTAATTAAATTACTTATGAAAATGTTAAAGATTACAAATCGGGTTCCATCTGAACACTTTTGTGTAAAAGCAGCGCTTCAGACGACGGCATGATTTTCACCTGAAACGTGATTTTGATTTGAACGATGACAAAAAAAAAACAATAGAAACGATTATTTTTGGTGGGTTTGAAACGTCTTAGAACGTTAACTTAAAGCGCCACCTGGTGGACAGATGAAAGTAATCAAAAAGTTACTTTTATAAAGTCGTTACACTACGTATCACATTTTTAATAGGGGTCGTTCATAATCTGTTATCTGTTACCACAGTAACCTTCCCAACACTGCTTATATAATAATATAATAATATATAATATCCTTTATTGGTCACATATACATTACAGCACAGTGAAATTCTTTTCTTCGCATATCCCAGCTTGATGTTGGTAGTTGGGGTCAGAGCGCAGGGTCGGCCATGATACGGCGCCCCTGGAGCACAGAGGGTTAAGGGTCTTGCTCAAGGACCCAAGGGCGGCAGCTTGGCCATACCGGGGCTCGAAACCGGATCTTCCGATCAGAAGCCCAGCGCCTTAGACCACTGAGCTACACCCCCTCCCCCTAATAATCTTGTTTATACGCATTATTATCACATACTTTGAATATTTAATCTATAACTTCAGGCTAGATTTGTAAGTGGGAGGGGCCTCTTTTACATCATTATTCCTTCGTAAAAATAAGCGCTAATTTACATTCCCAAGTAGCATTATGACTGCGGTAACCATATAATCCCTGCGATGCTGCCCAACATATTTGGCCTTCGGGCTATAACGGAATGCTGGAGTTATTGTTCCGAGTGTAATCCTCACGACGTCACCGATATGCAGAGCACGCGCAATCAGACGATCACGTTTCAGCTAATTGCGGACTATGAATAGCCAGGAGCGTCAACACAGCACTACAAGTGTCTTTAACAGAGCGCTGAAACGCCCGGAGGCGCTCTTACCTGGAGGGTCTCCGGCGTGACTCCATGCTCTTGGAAGATTTAGTGGAGCCCTGAAACCACAAAAGAAAGCAAATGTCACATGCACAGTTGAATGCATTTATAGGAAGAGGAGGAAAAAATCAATTCTTGGCAACCCGTTCCAAATTCTTTCCGAAGCTTGTTGTGGTAATTACGAATCATTTGGTAAATAAGGACATTCGAACTCGTTCTCTCTTTTAAAAAAGGGCTTTTTATACCTTTTCCATTAGAATGTTGTTTATCGCTGGGAATCACACTGTGACTGGGGTTCAAAACGAAAGCCCATACACGCCGAGCTTCTGACGCTTTTTTTTTTTTCATCCCGAGTTCAGGTATAGTGCATGTTGTGATTATTCTGGAATTCTTTCCTCTGGGGGTTTTTATACACACACTAATGTAAAGTGGCAGGTGGACACAAAAAAGTGGGAGGGGCCTCGTTTTCATGCAGCTATATTTGGTCATCTTTCCTAACATGATCCAGATCATAGCTACATGTCATTAGCAGCCGTCATACCGTTATATATCCTTATATACAGGGTGGGGGAGGGGGGGGGGGGTACTTTGGAAATGTAATAGGCTACAGATTACAAATGACCCTTTTCAAAATGTAGTAATTAGTTTAACTTTTTAATTACTTTATAAAAGTAAGGTGATTACATTTCCAAACATTTATAATGTATATATATATATATATATATATATATATATATATATATATATATATATATATATATATATATATATATATATATATATATATATATACATTATAATACAGCTATGACACACTGGTAAGTAACATGGCGGAGGCGGGAATCGAACCCACAACCCTGGAGGTGTGAGGTATTATTATTATTATTATTATTATTATTATTATTATTATTATTATTTATTATTATTATTCATTCATTCATCTTCTACCACTATATCCGATCTTCCCTCGGGTCACGGGGAGTCTATCTCAATGTGCCTATCTCAGGCGTCTATGGGCATTAAGGCAGGATACACCCTGGATAGAATGCCAACCCATCGCAGGACACACACACACACACACACACTCACACACACACACACACATTCATACACTAGGGACAATTTTCCAAGGTGCCAATCAACCGTACCGTGCATGTTTTTGGACCGGGAGGAAACCGGACCCGGAGAAAACCCCCTGAGGCCACGGGGAGAACATGCAAACTCCACACACACATGGCCGAGACGGGAATCGAACCCGGACCCTGGCGGTGTGAGGCGAACGTGCTAATCCCTTATTAGTATTGTTATTGTTATTATTATTATTGTTCAGATGTAACCCTATTTGTCATGGTGAACATATTCACAAGTAACTGTGTAACAAATTACAGTTCCATTTAATTTGTAAGTAAATTACGTAACGCCGTTACATGTTACTAGTTACTCCCCGACACTGCATCTCCGTAACAGTAGATCACATGAAGAGTCAACTCCAAAAATCATAGCGATTTAATGTGTAATTATTTTTAAAGTGTACAGAATCCTGTCATCCACAGGGGGAAAAAAAGAGAAGAATGACAGGCCTGAACCAAGTGGTTCGAGGTTCTCACGAGACACTTGTCTAAAAGTGGAAATAAAACCCTCGCTGTGACTCATGGGCTTTTCCAAACAAAGGTGCGTCTTCGAAAGTCCGGCGTTTAAATGATACGGTAGAGAACGACAGAGCAGACTGCAAAGGAACAATGCTAACAAAAAAAAAAAAAAAACAAAAAAAAAAAAAAAAAAAAAAAAACGCAACAGCATAATTATATACAGCACTTTAGGAAGGTACACACAGGCTGCCTCTAATAATAGAAGGCTTGATTATAATCACGAAAAAAAACACAGTGTACTAATATTATACTGGACTACTGCTTCTACTGCAACTGTATATACTCCAGTGTAATATTATTATATAATTCTAAATTATATTATTATATATGTTATAATATTTTTATTATTATTATATTATTATTAAAGTATTAATGTATTATATTCAGTACTATTATTATAGTATCATTAATATATAATAATAATAATAATAATAATAATAATAATTATTATTATTATTATTATTATTATTATTATTATATTAATTTTCATAATAATAATATAATAATAAAAAATACATAAAATAATAATAAATAATAATAAATAATTAAATCCCTAAATATAAAATAAATAATAATTAATAATAATAATAACCAACAATTATTATTATTATTATTATTATTATTATTATTCCAATATATATATATATATATATATATATTATATATGAAATTATATTTTGAATTATATTACACATATTATATGAATTATATTTATTATCATTATATGAATTATCAGTCAGCTTTAAAACTGTTACAAGCTCGCATCTATTTCAGTTGCTATATATTTAAGTGGCAATGCAAAATGTAAACGATAAGCGGCTGTAAAGCAGAAAACGAGATCACGCCATGCACGCACACAAAAGGGAAAAAGTATTGCTATGGGAAGGTGGAAGCTCAGTGGTAAGGATTTGTAATTGGTCTCTAAACCAGAAGATCACAGATTTAAATCCCAATCCCATTTAAATTCATCTTCTACCACTATATCCGATCTTCCCTCGGGTCACAGGGAGTCTGTGTACCTATCTCAGGCTGTCTATGGGCATTAAGGCAGGATACACCCTGGATGGAATGCCAACCCATCACAGGACACACACACACACACATTCATACACTAGGGACAATTTTCCAAGGTGCCAATCAACCTACCGTGCATGTTTTTGGACCGGGAGGAAACCGGAGAACCCGGAGAAAAAAACCCCTGAGGCACGGGGAGAACATGCAAACTCCACACACACACATGGCCAAGACGGGAATCGAACCCGGACCCTGGAGGTGTGAGGCGAACGTACTAACCACTAAACCACCGTGCCCCTTTATATATATATATATATATATATATATATATATATATATATATATATATATATATATATATATATATATATATATATATATATATATATATATATATATATATATATATATATGTTGGACAGTCGTAAGATGCATTTCACTGCATGTCGTACTGTGTATGTATGTCAAGTCAAGTCAAGTTGTCATTCCAACACTATACAGTGAAACAAACTACATTTCCTCAGAACCAATGTGCAACAACAACAACAAACAACATAAAGTAACAATACACAGGACTGTACGCAACTCTAAGCTAATAAGGAACAACTAATTAGGAATAAAAATCAAAGTGCATGCCCCCATGCCCCCCCCCCAAAAAAAAGCGGGGGGGGCAAGGCAATAAACACTACACAGTAGCACTGATACGCCGATGTTGTACACAGTTGTGCAAAAAAAAAAAAAAATAAATAAATAAAAGATAAATAAAAAAAATATGTTGAGGTAAGAGTTTGCAAATAGCATTTTATTTCTTTTTTTTTTGCATGTGACAAATAAAATCATATTTTCGGGTTTGATCGACACTTCAACGCAGATCGGATTCTTCATTCCAAGGATTTACAGTATGAGCGAAAGTAGTAATACGCGATAAACGGAAAAAGGTACGTAATGACCGAAAAAAAAGGTCGCCAAGATCGCCAAAGGCAGGACATTCGAGCACCTGGTATCGAAACTCAAATAGCTCCAATCTTACGTCCTTTCCTAAAAATAAATAAATAAATAAATAAATAAATAGAAATTCCTCAAGGCTGGAGTGGAGGCTTATAGTGCCTGAGCCACACATATCCAGACTCCAGAGAAAAAAACCAACAAAAAAACAACAAGGAAAAAAAACGCCCACCCCTCCCTTAATCAACCCACAATTACGAGCCCCAGAAGAGCAGCCAAAAGCGGGTGGGGGAGGTGAGGGATGGTGGTGGTGGTGGTGGGAGTCGGGGGGTGGAGGTTGGTCCCAGGCGATCTTGATCAAAACCAGCTGGACACGCTGCTTACGAGCACGTCTGACAAATTAACTATAGAAAACCAGGACTTGTGGAAGGGGGGGGGGGGTTGGAAAGGGGGATGAGAACGGCGAGAACAAGACAAAAGAAGTCTAAAGCTGGGAAAAAAAAGCGGATGAAGATGAGCATGTGTGGTCCTACCTTCATCAGGTAGCCCGTGCTCCAGCGCCAGGCGCTGCGGATCGAGTCGAGGCGCCTCCGTAAAGACCCGCTGGGGTTCATGGCCGAGAACGAGTGCTTTCTGTCGTTCTGCATTTTTCCCTTCCCTACAACGAGCGTCCCGGAGCAAAAATAAATAAATAAATAAATAAATAAAAGAAATCCTCTATTTCGAGTCGGTGCCTCTCGCAGGACGCCGCATGGTTGGCCGAAGACTTACAGTAGACCGCAATTCGCCTTTTTTTCCTTCTCTTCTTTTTACTCCCCCTTCTCGCTTTCGCTTGTTTTCACTCCTTCTTTCGTACGTCCTCTCGTTCAATCTCTCGCTCTCTACCTCCCGCCTTTTCCAACCTCCTCCCTCTTTCACTTGTGTGGTATCCTTCGGTCCAACCCCTCCATTCTGCCCCTACCTCATTTTCTCCTCCCTCTTTCTTGAGATTGTGTGTTTTTTCGGTTGCCACCCATGTGAGTTTGGATCGGTTCGGCTCTTTAGCCCCGTGTGTGTGTGTGTTGTGTGTGTGTGTGTGTGTGTGTCAAGCCACTAAGGGGAGGAGGGGGCTCTTGAAGATGTGTCAAAGAAAAAAAAAACGATCTTTTAAAACCATCTTTTCCCATCATTCATATTTTTCCCTGATGAATCTTCTGTTTTTGCTTCAGAGTTATGAATAAAAACAACAACAACAACAACAACAACAAACACACAACTTTTGTTCAGCACATTCCAAAACAGTTCAGGTCGTAAGAAGACGTGGTAAGAAGTCGCCGTCGCAGTTTAAACCCCGTTTCTGTTTCTGCTCTGGCAAAAAAAAAAACCCATATAGGCACCGTCTAAATATACGTTTCTTATTTCATCTGTCATCCCAACAACTCAACGTAATCAGTCCAAAATGAGTCACAGTCTATGAGTCACGGCGATCAGGAGACCTCAAAAAGCATACGCTGGCGAAAGAGATCCTGTGATTTGGTCATATGATCTTAATAATCCAAGAAAAAGAAAGAAAAAAAAGAAAAAAAGAAATGCAGGATCTCATGAGTTTCGGACGTCAGAGGAACCACACTGTAATGTTCATGACAGAGCCCAGAGCGGCGCGCGGTGCAAATCACACAGCAAAACATCACCAGTTGCAGGTTTAATAGCACGCACTGGGGGGGGGGGGGGGGTTTATGGGGGGGGGGGGGGGTACGGGGGGGGGGGGATTGGCACTACCAAATATCTCTTAATGGTATGTGCACCTAATGTGATTTACCAATGCACACATACACACACACACAAACAAACACACACACACACACACATTCATATATCATATATATATATATATATATATATATATATATATATATATATATATATATATCTATATATATATATATATATATATACATATATATATATATATATATGGATGGATAGATATGGATAGATATCGATGGATGGATAGATAGATAGATAGATAGATAGATAGATAGATAGATAGATAGATAGATAGATAGATAGATAGATAGATAGATAGATAGATAGATAGATAAGGGGGCACGGTGGCTTACTGGTTAGCATGTTCCATGCTCCAGTTCGCCTCACACATTCGATTCCCGTCTCGGCCATGTGTGTGCAGAGTTTGCATGTTCTCCGACTCCCCGTGCCTCTGGGTTTTTTTTCTCCGGGTTCTCCGGTTTCCTCCCGGTCCAAAAACATGCACGGTAGGTTCAAGTCAAGTCAAGAGGTTTTTATTGTCATTTCAACCACATATAGCTGACGCACTACACAGTGAAATGAGACAACGTTTCTCCAGGACCCTGGTGCTACACAAAACAACATACAACACAAACACAACAACACAATGCTGAGGACCGAGACTAAGTTTGTCCTAGCTACATAAAGTGCATCATGTGCAACCTAGTGCAAACAGCGCAAAGACACAACAAGACTGTGTTCACAACACAAGACAGTGCACAACAAACAACTAACACAATATAATAAAATAAAAAAAAACAACAACAACAACAACCTAGTGCAAAGTATTCCAAAGTTGATTCGGGTCCTGTGTTTCTTATTCACAGGAGTATATGAGGTTAGAAAAATGAGTGAATGGTCCACTAGTGGGCCCTCAAGCAAGGCCCTTGACCCCTAAATGCTCAGTCTACCCCAGCTTAGAGGGTTGGATAAAATAGGGTGGGGTTGAATTAGGAACGGCATCTAAAGGAAAAAAAAAAAAACGTGCGTCGAAACTACTATGCGCCCCCACCTGTGGCGCCCCCTACTGGGAGAATCCAAAAAAAAAAAGAATAAATAAGGTTTGAAAAATTAAAATGGGAGTTTGCTGTATATACGGCACAAAATGAATATAGGTGTTTTATTTATTCATTTGTTTATTTATTTATTTAGTTATTTATTTTTTATGAAAGCCACAGGATGATGGAGCAAAACGAACGCCTTTTAATACACACAGGACACGCATCATTTTTGGTCCCGACGAACAACATCTTTTTATGAAAATGGTTCATAGGCTCAATCCAAAGATTTGACTATGTGAAATTTTATATATATATATATTATATATATACCGTGCCCCCCTTATATATATATATATATATATATATATATATATATATATATATATATATATATATATATATATATCGTTTTTTTTCTCCTAAACATAGGCTGCATCATGGCCGGAGGCTATAACGCCCAGTTTGTAATGTGATACTTCCTTCCTTCCTTCTTACAAACCTTCTTAAAAACAACCACACGAGCCCAATCCTATACGATCGTGTGCAAGTGTATGACCAGACTTATATATCATTTCCCACAGAAAACACACACAAAGCCACACATACACATAAGTAGGGCAAATAATACACAATGCAAAGCAAATCCATCGAATTGTGCACAGGCTGTATTGTAAAGGATAAAAGTTCCTTTAAGAGTGTTTTACTGCATATCAATAAACTATATAAATGCCGTTTAACCATATATATATATATATATATATATATATATATATATATATATATATATATATATATATATATATATATATATATATATAAGCAAGAATGTCTATGCCTGTATGGCCATGTTCGCCTCGCCTCACACCGCCAGGATCCGGGTTCGATTCCCGTCTCGGTCATGTGTGTGTGTGGAGTTTTTTTGCATGTTCTCATGTTCTCCCCGTGCCTCAGGGGGTTTTTTTCTCCGGGTTCTCCGGTTTCCTCCTCCCCTGATCCAATCCAAAAACATGCACGGTAGGTTGATTGGCACCTTGGAAAAAAATTGTCCCTAGTGTATGAATGTGTGTGTGTGAATGTGTGTGTGTGTGTGTACTGCGATGGGGTCCAGGGTGTATCCTGCCTTAATGCCCATAGACGCCTGAGATAGGCACAGACTCCCCGTGACCCGAGGGAAGATCGAATATAGCGGTAGAAGATGAATGAATGAATGATATATATATATATATAATATATATATATATATATATATATATATAAACAAGAATGTCTATGCCTGTATCCCGTTGCCTATTGAAACGGCGATGAGCCACCAAACACTCTAATGGCTACGGTCAACCCGTCATTCACAGCCCTTAAGAGCCTCCTCGACAATTTATTGAGCAGTTATAATCACTTCACTCACAACCCCTTAATCAAGCAGTGGTCGCAAATCTACTGAAGCCTTCATAAGCCCTCTCTGAATGGCTGCATCAGTAGACACGAAGTATTCGGTATTCTAATAGCACTCACGTCATGCAGAAAGGACATCACATAAAAAAAAATATACGGTTTATACTTGTTATCATATTATATGTATAAACATGACACTATTATTTGTACTTATTATAGATTATTTGCCTTCACTTTCACTATTTGTAGCTTTTGTGAATAATTAATCAATTAATCCAACACTGTGTATTCTAGGAAATTGCTCTACTATTTGTTTTCCTGCAAAATGTTATAAATGCAGTTATAAATGTTACAATTGCAGTGATAATTATAAATACATTTAAGAATGTTATGAATGCAGTGTAACCATGTGAGTATCAATTCTAAAGATGGTGTTTTAATATTAAATACGATTTAAAAGGGAATATATGTTCCGTACACGTTCGTATACCTTGCTGCTTTACATCTAATGTGGGTGATCTAAAATGGACAAAAAAACTGCTTACATAAAAGTGGAATCTTTGAATTAAATGAAAAATCTGGTTTCCATGACTAAAATATATTGGAAAAACCCCCCCGAACAAACAAACAAACAAAAAAAAAGCAAAATTTGCATGTGAAAATCTGCATTAAAATCTGTTAAAAATCCCCCAGAACAAACAAAAAGCAAAACATGCAATATATGCATATCAAAATCTCCATTAAAATCTGTTAAAAATCCCTCCGAACAAACAAAAAGCAAAACATGTAATATATGCATATTAAAATCTCCATTAACATCCATTAAAAATCCCTCCGAACATATAAAAAGCAAAAAAATGCAATATATGCATATCAAAATCTCCATTAACATCCATTAAAAATCCCTCCGAACAAACAAAAAGCAAAAAATGCAATATATGCATATTAAAATCTCCATTAACATCCATTAAAAATCCCTCCGAACATACAAAAAGCAAAAAATGCAATATATGCATATTAAAATCTCCATTAACATCCATTCAAAATCCCTCCGAACAAACAAAAAGCAAAAAAATGCAATATATGCATATTAAAATCTCCATTAACATCCATTAAAAATCCCTCCGAACATACAAAAAGCAAAAAATGCAATATATGCATATTAAAATCTCCATTAACATCCATTAAAAATCCCTCCGAACAAACAAAAAGCAAAACATGCAATATATGCATATCAAAATCTCCATTAAAATCTGTTAAAAATCCCCCCGAACAAACAAAAAGCAAAACATGTAATATATGCATATTAAAATCTCCATTAACATCCATTAAAAATCCCTCCGAACAAACAAAAAGCAAAAAAATGCAATATATGCATATTAAAATCTCCATTAACATCCATTAAAAATCCCTCCGAACAAACAAAAAGCAAAACATGCAATATATGCATATTAAAATCTCCATTAACATCCATTAAAAATCCCTCCGAACAAACAAAAAGCAAAAAACATGCAATATATGCATATTAAAATCTCCATTAAACATCCATTAAAAATCCCTCCGAACAAACAAAAAGCAAAACATGCAATATATGCATATTAAAATCTCCATTAACATCCATTAAAAATCCCTCCGAACAAACAAAAAGCAAAAAAATGCAATATATGCATATCAAAATCTCCATTAAAATCTGTTAAAAATCCCCCAGAACAAACAAAAAGCAAAAAATGCAATATATGCATATCAAATCTCCATTAACATCCATTAAAAATCCCTCCGAACATACAAAAAGCAAAAAATGCAATATATGCATATTCAAAATCTCCATTAACATCCATTAAAAATCCCTCCGAACAAACAAAAAGCAAAAAAATGCAATATATGCATATTCAAAATCTCCATTAACATCCATTAAAAATCCCTCCGAACAAACAAAAAGCAAAAAAATGCAATATATGCATATCAAAATCTCCATTAGCATCCGTTGCAACAATGCAGCAACACAACCCAGCCATGAATGTCAATGCAAAGACAGTAGCACTCATACGTTACATACGCTGTAATCTGTAACTACATGCACATATGTAACATTAAAACAAATGTCTGTTGTTCATTTAGATTAATGGCAAATCTGGACGCTTAGTCATCTGCAGCTGTGGACAGGCGAGCGCAAGTGTTTTTTGGCTTTGTATTAGAGAAAACGAGGGTGGTCATTGGGGGTGGGGGTGGGGTTAGGGGGGGGGGGTTTAGGGGGGGGGGGGGGGGGGGGGGGGTTGGCGATGTACTCACATGCCCCAGCTATGCTATGATGTTAACACTGGAGCTTTTCCACTCGGCCAGGAGGTGTTTTAACTGGCCTGCTCCAAAACCCCAGCCTGCATCCATCATGCGCTTCGTGAGGCTGACTTTAGCTAATGCAACCAATAATTTGCGGTTTGTTTCGGCACAACTTTTAGACTTGCGAGGTTTACAGCGAAGCGACTACATAGCAACGGTTTTAACGGCAGGGCTAAATATTTACACGCTATAAACCGGTATTATTCACAGCGCCATATACTTCACAGCAAATCAAGTAAGACCAACTATAACAGGGAACACGTACAGAATCTTTCAACAAAATTATACATACATACATATAATATTTGACGTTTTAAAACAGTGCTTACCATTGTCTCTACATGTTTAAGCGGGAGGTCGTTGCTGGGGGCCTGAAAAGCATAAGAAAAAGAAAAAAAACAAAAGAAAAGAATGTCAGAAATATGGTCAGGTGACTGAGGAAAGCAGTGGAGGGGCAAATAGTGGAAAAAAGCCTGCAGGTGATGCCCTGTGCCAGCGCCTTGGCATCGTTTCACATCGCTGCCCTTTAAGAAGGCATAATACGTGACGGCATAATAGGTCAATAGGAATGTGGTATGTGCACCTAATGTGATTTAAAAATGCACACACGTACACCCACAAAACAAACACACACACAACACACACACAAACACACACACACACACATATATATATATATATATATATATATATATATATATATATATATATATATAAGGGTGGCTTTGGTTAGCCTCACACCTCCAGGGTCCGGGTTCGATTCGCATCTTGGCCATGTGTGTGTGGAGTTTGTGCATGTTCTCCCCGTGCCTCAGGGTTTTTTTTTTTTTTTTTTTCCGGGTTCTCCGGTTTCCTCCCCCGGTCCAAAAAACATGCACGGTAGGTTGATTGGCACTTTGGAAAATTATTCCTAGCTAGTGTGTGAATGTGTGTGTGTGTGTGTGTGTGTGTGTCCTGCGATGGATGGGTTGGCATTCCATCCAGGGGTGTATCCTGCCTTAATGCCCATAGACGCCTGAGATAGGCACAGAATGTAACCCGGAGACTCCCCGTGACCCGAAGGAAGATCGGATCGGATATAGCGTGGTAAATTACAGAGCCTATTCAAAATGTAATAAGTAGTGTAACGTTTTAATTATTTTAGAAAAGTAAAGCAACTGATTACTTTTGATTATGTTTTGATGATTTTTATTTTTCCACTAGGGGGCACTTTAAGTTAACATTCTGAAAAAAAAAGTTTGAAACCCTTGAGGAAAAAAAAATTTCGAAATGAAAGTGCAGCCGATCGTCATCATTCAAATCAAAATCACAGTTCAGTTCAGTTGATCATTTGATCATTCAGTTGATCATTTTGCATGAAATTGTTAAGATTTAACCCTATTTGTAATCTTTAACATTTTCATAAGTTTCATTGTCATTTAATTACATGTTTTTTCTCAGTAACTGTAATGAATTACTGTTACATTTATTTTGCAATTTAATCACATAACGCTGTTACATGTAATCCCCAAAACTGCATATATATATATATATATATATATATATATATATATATATATATATATATATATATACGGGGGCACGGTGGCTTAGTGGTTAGCACGTTCGCCTCACACCGCCAGGGTCCGGGTTCCGATGTCCGTGTCTCGGCCATGTGTGTGTGTGGAGTTTGCATGTTCTCCCCGTGCCTCAGAGGTTTTTTTTTCTCCGGGTTCTCCGGTTTCCTCCCGGTCCAAAAAAACATGCACGGTAGGTTGATTGGCACCTTGGAAAATTGTCCCTAGTGTATGAATGTGTGTGTGTGTGTGTGTGTGTCCTGCGATGGGTTGGCATTCCATCCAGGGTGTATCCTGCCTTAATGCCCATAGACGCCTGAGATAGGCACAGGGGCTCCCCGTGACCCGAGGGGAAGATCGGATAAAGCGGTAGAAGATGAATGAATGAATGAATATATAGATATATATATATATATATATATATATATATATATATATATATATATATATATATATATATATGTGGTATTTTCTGTAGAGATATCATAAGGAAGTAGCGTTTCTACTCTTCTTAAACGTTTATCCCTGCCACTGTCCCGTCTGTCTTGCTCATTAGGGATCTAAATCTAAATCCAGATTTCTGTAAAGCTTCTTCAGGAAAATGTCTATTTTTAAACATGGCAAAGAAGTCAAATTGAGTTGCATTAAATAAAAAAATAAAAAATAAAATAAAAAATGACATATTCCTCCGAGTCCACTGAGACACAATGGTATATTCATTAATATTCCTTCCGTGACTTTTACAAATTCCATTTTTCACATTGAATAATCGGGTCTGTACGGGTGATATATACGGGTGATGCTGGGATTTGTGAGGGTACGGTATATACATATTAGGTCTGATGCATTGGAGGTTCTCCTGAAGAGAAGTCGCAGAAAGGCAGACGCACTTGGGCTGGGCTCGGTGCGTAGGAGTACCGATAAACAACCTGGGTAAATATTTAGACAAGACCACATAGCTTCACCATTAGTCAATGAGAGGAAAAAAAAAAAAAAAAGAGAGAGAGAGAGAGAAAGTCTGAACAGGGCTACAGCAGCACCATATACAGAAGTAAGCAAGCCGTACTCCAGCACAGTCACTTGGCCCGGAGCAAAGTGTTCATTTATGGCTATTTACAAGCCCCGACGTCATGGGGGCCGTCCTGACTCGGCCTACCTGACATTGCGCCGGAGCGAAACCCGCTGCAAAGGCAACCCTGACTGAGAAAACGAACGAGAGGGCAAGATGTTTTCACAGCGACGAGAGATATTGAAAAAGAAGAAAGGGGAAAAAAAAGGAATAGCTATGACCTATAACTTGTGTTTGCATATTGGGTAACTGTGGTTCTTTAGAGTCCATACGGAATACGTATCAAAGGAAGCGAATCGCACCCGGGGAAACGAACATCACGGGATGAATCGCTGCGACTCTTTCTTTTTTAAGGAAATTCACGACGGCTTCGCTTCGGTCAAAAAGCCCGAGGCACCCGTCGGCTGAGCGGTCGCTGATGTCATGTGAATCATCAAATCTCAGCTGCCAAAGAGACTCGGCCTGTCTGTCTCGGTGCCTGTGAAATACAATCTCTGGGAAAACACCAGGACGGCAGCTCGAGGAAGCTGTAGGAATCCGAAATGTAGTGCGCTCGGGAGTAATCATTTTGTAATGAACTTCTAGTATTACTGTAAGTCTCGAGCCCACCCAATTCCCCCAATCATTTTGTAATGAACTTCTAGTATTACTGTAAGTCTCGAGCCCACCCAATTCCCCCCCCGCCGCCCCCTCCCGAACCCCTCAGCTGTCCAGGAACCAATGAATCACAGGTTTGCAGACGAGACATCCTTGTTAAAGCCGCACGAACAGCGCTAAGTGTGAAAACGCTCCAAAAAAAAAGTGGGTGTAGCCGGACCTCGCCCAATACCTACTATAAGTCTAACCCAGGAGTGTCTAGTCGTATCCAGAACAAACACTGTGAGTGTGTGTTGTTCATGACAAGCTAAAGTCAAGTCGGCTTTATAGAGTGTAGGGGAGGTGGGTGAAGCTCAGTGGTTTATGGCGCTGGCTTACTGATCGATAGATCCGGGTTCGAGCCCCCGGTATGGCCAAGCTGCCGCCCATGGGACCTTGAGCGAGACCCTTAGAGGGGCGCCTGAAATGGTATGGATATGGATATGATATGCTCCAGGGGGCGCCATGTCAGGGCTGCGCTCTGAAGAAAGAATTTCACTATGCTGTAATGTATATGTGACAAATAAAGGTTATTCTATTCTATTCAGTATACAGTACAGTGAAAACATGCATGTTGTTCGTAAATGGACACAGGGTCATGTGACATGTCTAAACGCTCGGCACATCGACTGGACGCTGGATAATGGTGGTGGACACAAGACAATACACACTAAATACACAGAAATACACTGTACACACGCCGCGGTTACTCGCATGTGTGGTAAGTGTAAGGCGGGATGAGACAGCAGACCTTCATGAGGCAATGTGAAAAATCTGGGAAAGGAGAAACTCGGACACAGGGTCATGTGACATGTTTAAACGCTCGGCACATCGGCGGGAGTCGGACGCAGGATAATTTGATGTCACGTGCGTCACTGGCCCCGCCCCCTCCCGAAAAAAACACGCAAAATTTTCTTCAGGAAATTCCCCATGTCTAATTATTATTATTATTATTATTATTATTATTATTATTATTATTATTATTATTATTTTATCCTTACATTTTACTCCATAAAGTTTCATTCCGGCTGGTATTCGCCACCTGGATGGAGTGAATGTGATTACGGAGGATGAAGAGAAAGAGGAGAAATAATACTTTTTTTTAGTAACGACCCCAACACTGGTTATGTCCTTGCCGAAATGAAATACTAGGCTGTTTTTAAAGAGTAAGGAGTAGAAAGTACAGATGATGGTGTGAAAATGTAAGTAATAAATAAATGTAAATAAGAATAATAAATAAATAATGATCATTAATAAAAAAAAAGAATTACTCCAGTAAAGTATAGATACTGCCAAATTTCTACTTAAGTAAGATAATGAAGTATTTGTACTTTGTTACTGGACGCCTCTGCCCCAGCCCAGGTTCAAACTCCGGATCATTAGGATATGGGAGCTCAATGGTTAAGGTGTTGGCCTCTGGACTGGAAGATCACAGGTTCAGATCCCACCACCACCAAGCTACCACTAGTGGGCCCTTGAGCAAGGCCCTTAACCCTCAAGTCAATCTGGATAAGGGCGTCTGCCAAATGCTTTAAATGTAAATGCATTGCTCAATCCTGTCTGAAAAATAATATGCTAATATATATTTAAACTATATGCATTAATCATTTACAAACATAAACTCGTACATATTACACATCGTGGTTTGGTATAAATGTTCTTTAACTCCTGAAAAGAGCTCCATAACAAAACCTGTTTGTCAACAAGTCAGACTTTGAGGCTTTTCAAAAAATATCTATTTTCCCAGTTGGATTAAATATAACATGTGTTAAGATGCTGCTTTCATGCTTACAGGATGTGTCTTATGGGATCCATTTGTGGAATCGCTTTTATATTTAACGATCTATCGGATTCACTAGGCGTTACGTGGAGCCGTGGGTTTTTACACGACGCTATCCGTATCCATGCCCGTATTCGAATTGAATGGAAAAAGTGGGCGTGGCTTAAAGCGCAACGAGGAGTTTTAAACGCTTTCCAGATTTCCCGACACCTCGTTATTCCCACACGATGTTATCACTGCATAAATATTCACGCACTGGTGTTTGATGCTCATTATATTACACCCTGATGGTTCATTTGCTTTGCGGATATGTTTTATTTTGTATAAATAAGCAAACAAACAAACAAATAAATAAAGAGTGCAACTTTTCAATTACTTTAGAAAAGTAAAGTAACTGATTAGATTACCTTTTTATTTATTTTATTTCTCCACTTAATTTTGTTTGACTTAATGAAATGAACATTCTAAGGGAAATATATTTTAAACCCTCATAAAAAAAATATAGGTTTTATTTTTTTGAAATTGAGCTGCATCAGAATCCAACTGTTGATGGTGTTTATGTTTGTGTGTGTGTGTGTGTGTGTGTGTGTGTGTGTGTGTGTGTTGGGGGGGGTTGGGGTAGGGGGGGGTTATGTGGGTGGCGTAATGGGGGGAAATTTTTGGTGGTGTGGGTTCTGTAACATTTATATAAGTTACTGTAAATTAATTACACATTTTTTTCTCAGTAGCTGTAACGAATTACTGTTACATTTATTCTGTAATTAAATTACTTAACGCTGTTACATGTAACACTGTACATATATATATATATATAGATATATCATTCATTCATTCATTCTTCTACCACTTTATCCGGTTCTCTTCCCTCGGGTCACGGGATAAAGAGCGACCCAGGTCGATCAGGGGAGATCCTCAGGGGAAAGGGTCTAGGTCACGTAAAGAGGGAAGTCTGTGTCTATCTCAGGCGCACACACATACACACACACACACACACACACACACACACACACACATTCATTCACACACTAGGGACAATTTTCCAAGGTGCCAATCAACCTACCGTGCATGTTTTTGGACCGGGGGAGGAAACCGGAGAACCCGGAGAAAAACCCCCTGAGGCACGGGGAGAACATGCAAACTCACACACACACATGACCGAGACGGGAATCGAACCCGGACCCTGGCGGTGTGAGGCGAACGTGCTAACCACTACGCCACCGTGGCCCCGTATGTATATATATATATATATATATATATATATATATATATATATATATATATATATATATATATATATATATATATAATATATATTATATATATACACAGTGTTTTTACAGTATTATAAACAAAAAATTCATATCATTATATTTTATATATATATATATATATAGATATATATATATATATATATATATATATATATATCACGGACGCCAATATATATATATATATAGATATATATTAGAGGGACGGAGGAGAGGGGGAGGAGAGATAGAGAGGAGATGATAGATAGAGCAGGAGAGAGAGAGAGAGAGAGAGGAGAGAGCATATATATATATATATATATATATATATATATATGAGATGAGAGAGAGAGAGAGAGAGAGAGAGAATTTTTCAGGAATTTTTACATTTTTCAATTTATTCTTGCATTTTATATGTTTCTCAAAATGGGAGTTCACATTTAAACGTAATAAGTACAATTTTCTTCCTTTAAGATTTATAGTCTGATGCGAAATGTGACTTTTTATCTTTTATGTTAAAAAAAAAAACATATTTTACTAGAAATAAGCTTTTTGCGTTTAATTTTTTTTTCAGAGTAAAAGCTTGTTTACAAGATGACGGCGCTCAGACACTCCCCGACTGGCTGTTCGAATCAGGCGAAACAAAGCCGAGCGAGCGAGACGAGGTTGAATCATGTGGCCTTTTGACTGTCTACGTTTGATTACCCTCATTATAAATAAGTCGATCCTTAAGCTGAACTCCCATTCCCAGACAGGTTGGTCAATCCGTGCTGTTTGTTGCACAAACGCCTGTTTGGGGTGGTTTTGTTGCAAGCCAGCGCTTCTTCCACGATGCACTTTCACCTGCAATTTGACATAAACCACGGTTAAGACACATGGTGCCCAGATTGCACCGGCTTCCTCAGTGCTATTCTTCACCTCCGTCCTTTTTACCTCCGTGAGAGAGAGCGTCGGAGTGCACGAAGCCTCTAATGTGGCACTGTACTTATCATATGGGTTCACCACTTCTGTAAGTGATTCCAGGGACTCAAATTATAGCCCACTCCAGAAGGGGGGATAAAAATAAAAATAAAATGGTAATGGGAAAATGGAGGGAAGAAAAAAAACAATGAACAGAGGCTCTTTTTTAAATGGCCCGGAGCTAAAAATAAGACTTCACAGTGCTCATTTGGAAACCATGGGAAAGTTTGTTTTGTACGGTCCACGGCGCATTCAGCGTGAAAGAGTGTACGCCATCTTCAGGGAAAGAAGACGAGGCATATGTATAGCTGAGAAAGGTGGCGTTTCACAACGTCAGGTATCGCCGCAAACGCGCTATATTTACCTCAGGTTGTTAGCTGAATAATCGCTTTGCACTTTGATAATAACAGCCTTTCCGGTATTACACATATTATGTGCATTGCACTTGCAAACGCAGCCTTCATAGGTCATGCATAGCCAGGTATATACCCTTAAAGGGGATCGTCTTGGTCTGCCTCATTATAATGTCCATATTCTCCATCACATATGGTCAGCTGTTTATGCTCGCAAAGAGGAAATGCTGCATGTGTGTGTGTGTGTGTGTGTGTGTGTGTGTGTGTGTGTGTGTGTGTGTGTGTGTGTGTGTGTGTGTGTGTGTGCGTTGTCTTGGTCGTTTCCTCTTGTCCTGACGTGGCCCGCAATCTCCAAATATACTGTTTTTTTTCCCCCTAGAACTTTGGATTGCTAAAATATTTGATATACAGTACTGTGAAAATGTTTTAGGCAGGTGTGATAAAATGCTGTAAACAAAGAACGCTTTCAGAAATATAAATAATGATTGTTTATTTTGGGCAATTTACAAAATGCAAAGAAAAAAAATCGAAATAAATTTTGTTGTGAGTAACATTTAGAAGAAGTAGAAGTAGTGGAAGTGATCCCCCCCCCCCCCCCACAGAGTCCTGATCTCTCTACATCATGGAGAGTGTGTGTGTGATTCACATGAAGAGACAGAAGGATGTGAGAACGTCGACATCCACAGAAGATCTGTGTTTACTTCTCCAAGATGGAACAAACAACCAGCCGAGTTCCTTCATAAACACTGTGTGTAAGTGTACCTAGAAGTGTTACTGCTGTTTTGAAGGTAAAATGTGTTCACAACAAATATTGATTTCATTTCCATTTTTCTTCATTCACTGCATTTTGTTTATTGATGAAAGTAAATAAATGAACACTAACATTTCTGAAAGGAATGTATGTATATATATGTATATATATAGGTATATATGTATATATATATATATATATATATATATATATATATATATATATATATATATATATATATATATATATATATATATATATATATAGATAGAGAGAGAGAGAGAGTCGCTCTTCCAAAAGCGGACCAATCGGAATCCGGCAGCTGGGCGGATCGACCGTTTTTCGACCGTTTTTATCGCCGCTTTATTTTCGAACCATAGAATTCCCATTTGGGATACTCTGTAGTGTAGGAACCACAAAGCCATTTGACTCCCTTTCATGTGAATTGCATGGGAGAATGGATTTATGTTGCAATGAAAATTCCACAAACCACCAGCCCTGCATGACTATACTGTAACTATACTTGTATGACGAATGATCAGCAGAAAAAAAAAAAAAAAAAACAGCAAAAATAAATAAATAAATAAATAAATAAAACAGTCTGCTCTTTTTCCGGCGGGAGCGCGCACTTAGTCACACTTGGGATTTAAACGGGGAAGCGACGTGGGAGAAACCCGAACATCTCCGCAAAACCGGCGCCTCCTACTGGAGAGTTCCAATTCCTTACAGCTTGCTGAAAATATACAGCGGACAAGGTTGGAGGCGGGGGAACATCCCTGTTTATCCCCCCCGCCCCCACCCCCCCCCCCCAAAAAAAAACCCTGTAATTATTTAGAACAGGGGAAATAGCTGAAACCGGTGTACACGAGCTGGACGAGAAGCCAGACAGCTGCTTGATCTGTCCGCTGCGAGTTTCCTGTAAAAGTGTCCCACGCCGAACGCCTAAAAAGGACATGTTATTCTACTTATCTGCTCGACCGATATGATTTACTCAGGGCTCAGGCCAGCACAGCTGAAACGGGAACATTTCATAAATAAGAAAACGGACATTGGCTAGGCTCCTCTAATGTCCTCTATGTAAGCGAGCGCTGTAGGAAATATCACTGGGCATTTCGGTTGCATCATGAACAGGTGTTTTGCTTTTTTGTTGTTGTTGTTGTTTTTGTTTATGACGAATTGCTTGTTTAACTGGTGGGTTTTTTTTTTTGTTTCGTTTTTTTTTTTTTTTTAACGGCAAAGACTTTTAAATTGTTTTCAGGATGCATAATGGGTGTAATGGGTGGTTTAAGGTGCCCAGCTAGTGGATAAGGAATTGACCTCTGGACCCGAAGATCGCAGGTTCAAATCCCAGCACCAACACCAAGCTGCCACTAGTGGGCCCTTGAGCAAAACCTCCGGATAAGGCCGTCCACCAAATGGCGTAAATGGAAGAATTGTTATTTTTGGAGTGTTTTAAGAAATTAGGAAATTTTACAAACATGAGGTTATAAACATCTTACTATGTTTATTTACCCCCCCCACCACCTCCAACCCTGCCGTACCATTAAATTATAAAAAACAAATGAACAAAACAAAAGAAGGAACTTCTCCTCTGAAAGAATTGAAGAGTTTATCTTCTTTAGCTGGTCTACACCAGGTTGCCAGGTAAATGAAAACTAAACGAATTTTCTTTCGTTCGTTCATTCATTCATCTTCTACCGCTTTATCCGATCTTCCCTCGGGTCACGGGGAGCCTGTGCCTATCTCAGGCGTCTATGGGCAATTAAGGCAGGATACACCCTGGATGGAATGCCAACCCATCGCAGGGCACACACACACACACACACACACACATTCATACACTAGGGACAATTTTTCCAAGATGCCAATCAACCTACTAACCTACCGTGCATGTTTTTTTGGACCGGGGAGGGAAACCGGAGAGCCCGGAGAAAAACCCCTGAGGCACGGGGAGAACATGCAAACTCCACACACACACATGGCCGAGACGGGAATCGAACCCGGACCCTGGCGGTGTGAGGCGAACGTGCCCCGTGTATGAATTCTTTGTTGTGTAATTCTTTTTTCGTGTCAACAGATGCAAAAACTCCTTAAGCCTTGCAGTAATATTTGCCTTCAAGATAAATGTGTAGCCATCAGAGTTCTATCTCTGGTGGAAGAGAGATTGTGGGATTGTGATGTGATGGCAAATAGTGCGATGGTGGCTTCAGGATGTAATCTGAGAAATAAATTGAAGATATTTACGGGCAGAATGTTCTTAACTTGGGGTCAGCCAAAACATATCAAACAGTGTGGCTGGTTCTGTTTTCACACCTATTAAACCTAGATTTGGCTTCATTTGGACATAACGTGTCATGTGTAAGAATTTTAGACTGATTTTTTTTAACGATTTTATGAATGCAGCGTAGCGTTACTATAGTTCTTTCATATCTATTCTCTAATATCTATTTCGAATAAACGAAACCCGGACAACAAAAGAACAAATGACTTTTCCTGTGCCTATCTCAGGTGTCTATGGGCATTAAGGCAGGATACAACCTTGATGGATAATCATTCATTCATTCATTCATTCATCTTCTACCGCTTTATCTGATCTCCCCTCGGGTCACGGGGAGTCTGTGCCTATCTCAGGCGAATCTTCCCTCGGGTTAAGGCAGGATACACCCTGGATGGAATGCCAACCCATCACAGGACACACACACTCACACACATTGACACACTAGGGACAATTTTTCCAAGGTGCCAATCAACCTGCATGTTTTTGGACCGGGAAGGAAACCGGAGAACCCGGAGAAAAAAAACCCTTGAGGCACGGGGAGAATATGCACAAACTCCACACACAAACATGGCCAAGACAGGAATCGAACCCGGATCCTGGAGGTGTGAGGCGAACGTGCTAACCACTAAACCACCGTGCCCCTCCGGGATGGATAATCATAATAATAAATCATGTTTTTTAACAGGGGCAGGTGAAAGCAGGCGTCTTGGCTGCATGTAAAATATCACAGGGGAGGTTGAAGGTCTCCCGAGAGCTCAGTGGAAAGAATTCCACCCTCCCAGTGAAGAATCAGCTGCTGTGAGAACCGGCAAATGGGAGCATCCCGAATTGCCCTCTGACCTCCCAAAAGACGCTGGACGTCACAGCGGACCTTCCACTGAGGGGCGTGTACAGTTTGTGTAAGAGACGGAGAAGTCTCTCAGGGGTCTCTGAAATTTAAACACACACACACACACACACACACACACTCCGGTGGACCCGGCGAAGAGAGAGCCCGAGAGACAGCCTGTTTACTGTCACTAAGCTTGTGGAATGCGTTCTGGTTCTCTTCGGGCCTATTATGGCCATCAGCACGAATCAGGAACAGAGCAGTGTGCAAATACGCTCGCCTGTGTGCGTGACTGCATGGATACGGAAGACCTGCTATGGGAGACACGTTTATTGATATCTGGCGTTCGTTTATGTTTTGTTTCGTGTGGCATCTCTCGATCCTACAGAGACACGTCTCTCCTTTAACATCTACACAATGACAAACGCACCCGTTTTAGTTACGCTGTTAATCCTGCCGGAGTCCAAGTAGCCCTCACTATACACTAAATATACATTCACTCCCACACTGCAACTATCTCTCTTTTTAAAGAATTCTCTCTCTCTCTCTCTCTCTCTAATATATATATATATATATATAGTCTTTCTCTCTTTCTCTCTCTCTCTCTCTGTCTGTATATATATATATATATAATATAATATATATATATATATATATATATATATATATATATATATATATATATATATATATATATATATATAGGGTTATTTTTCTCCGGGTTCTCTTTCTCCAGTTTTCCTCCCGGTACAACAAACATATACGGTAGGTTGATTGGAAAATTGTACCTAGTGTATGAATATGAGTGTGTGTGTGTGTGTGTGGTGTGTGTGTGTGTCCTGTGATGGGTTGGCATTCCATCCAGGGTGTATCCTGCCTTAATGCCCATAGACACCTGAGATAGGACACAGACTCCCGTGACCCGAGGGAAGATCGGATAAGCGGTAGAAGATGATATGATATATATATATATATATATATATATATATATATATATATATATATATATATATATATATATATATATATATATAAATCTGTTGGTTTAAAACGCAACGAAGCGTAAAAGCTGAAGCGTAATGGAGTCGTTCCACGGTTGTGTATCTCGCTGACAGTGTCAGCCTGAAGTAATAACACATACAAGGACACACAAATGATTCTCACATTTAAAAATAATAATAATAATAATAATAATATCCATTCGTCACGGAGAGCTGCTCGGCTCGATCGTGTACACAAACTGTAAGCGTGGCGCCGGCATGCGAGTGCTGCAAGATGTAAACATTCTCCTAGTTGAAAGAACTTGCCCTTGTTTAGAAAGTAAAGTCATCTGCGCTGCCTGTGGTGGCCAATAAGATGTTGTTTTGTTGTTGTGATTCCCTTGTTGTTGTTGTGATTCCCTTGTTGTTGTTGTGAAACCCTTGTTGTTGTTGTGAAACCCTTGTGACACGGGTGATAGCGATGCGTGTCTGACTTTTCCGCGCAGTACCCCGGTGTTTTTGGTTTTGTTTTGTTTTGTTTATTTTAAAAAAGGAACAGCGGCCAACATGAGAGCACATCTTTGGAATGCGTCATGGCGCGAGCGTGCCAGCGCACACCGCGACACGCCCCCGAACACGCTCCCGACGGCGGCGGCGAACACGACACGAGCGCCGCTGCCGTCAGCCGTGACCGTGCTTTATAACAGAGCCAGCTGTCTCCCAGCCTGAACTTTTTCTTCCCCAACTCCAACTGAAACCGCTGTTGTTTACTCGTTTACTCGTTTACTTATGAAGGCCTACTTTCTGACATGAAGACTTTTAGATAGACAGATAGATAGATAGATAATAGATAGAGATAGATAGATAGATAGATAGATAGATAGATAGATAGATAGATAGATAGATAGATAGATAGATAGATAGATAGATAGATAGATAGATAGATAGATAGATAGATAGAGATAGCCTGTCGATCCTAGCCATCGTCTAGATAGATAGAATATGATAGACGGGATAGGTTGATAGATAGATAGATAGATAGATAGATAGCCAACTGATAGACCTCTAGATCAGATAGTCGATAGACTAGATAGATAGAAGATAGAAGGCAGATAGATAGATAGACAGATGAAAGATAGATAGATAGATAGATAGATAGATAGATAGATAGATAGATAGATAGATAGATAGATAGATAGATAGATATATAGACAGAGATAGATAGAAATAGGGGATAGATAGATAGATAGATAGATCGATAGATATATAGAAGACATATAGATACATAGATCGATAGAAAGATAGATAGATAGATAGATAGATAGATAGATAGATAGATAGATAGATAGATAGATAGATAGATATAGATAGATAGATAGATAGATAGATAGATAGATAGAAAGCATAGATAGAGATAGACATAGATAGATAGATAGATCAGATAGATAGATAGATAGATAGATAGATAGATAGATAGATAGATAGATAGATAGATAGATAGATAGATAGATAGATAGATAGATAGATAGATCGATAGATATATAGATAGATAGACAGAAGAAATAGATAGGAAAATAGATTAGATAGATAGATAGATAGATAGATAGATAGATAGATGAAAGATAGATAGATAGCATAGACTAGATAGATAGATAGAAGATCAGATAGATAGATAGATAGATGCTCCTTTAGATAGATGATGGATAGAGAGATAGAGATAGATAGATAGATAGATAGATTAGATAGATAGATAGATAGATAGATAGATAGATAGATAGATAGATAGATAGATAGATAGAGTTATAGATAGATAGATAGATAGATAGATAGATAGAAATTTTTTTCCCCGTCTCCAACTGAAACTGCTGTCGTTTACTCGTTTACTCGTTTACTCGTTTACTCGTTTACTCATTTTCTTGTTTTTTTCAAAGATATTCGGAGTAAATGTACTAAACGTGTGTTTAGGTGTGCGTTAAATCACGGCACCGCGCGTCCGTCTCCTCAGCACTCAGGAATTCGCCAAACAAGGAGGGAAAAGCAGCCCGAAACGCTGCTGCCCTCTTTCTTTCTGATTCCACTCGTTTTTTTCTATCTATCTATTTGCCTGCGTTGTGCCTAAAATCTCCACGTCACTATTCAAACTCCAGATCTAAATATAAACATGATCAGGAATTCATTCAATTAAGTTAATAATTAATAATGAATTATTTTTCCCCGACAGACATTAAATTTTGCAAAGCTTTTAGTTTTTGCTCCCCTGAGCAAGGCCCCATTCCAAAGCTGGTTACATTTGGAGCAATTCAGGGTGAAGGGCCTTACTCAAGGGCCCCATGAGTGGCAAACAATGCTAGAAAAAAAAATAAGAAAAAAATAAGCTTTGCAAAATCTAAATGTCGTTTTTCTCTGTCAGAAAATTCAGTTTATTTCAATAAATCTATTGGAACACGTCTTTGATATGTTGGTTGAAGAATAACAGTTTGCAAGAGATGAAAGAGTGATTAAACAGTGTTATGGATATTTATAGTTTTCTCTGTATAAAGGTTTAATATCTTTTTAAATGTATATATTATATATATATATATATATATATATATATTTATATATATATATATATATATATATTTTTTTTTTTTTTTTTTTAATAGTTTCTAAATGCTGATTTATGTAGTTTAAAGAGTGATTCTCTTATTTGATCCCTTTATTCCCTGCTCTTTTTCCCCTCCCTGAGTGTATAACTGTACATATATCCCATATTCAATAACATCCAGTAACACAAAGGAGAACAAGAATTCCCAAAGATCCCATATAATCCATAAACACTGTATGTATGAAGTCCAATAAAAAGAAAAATATTTCATATAGTCACTTATGAAGTCCTACTTTCTTACATGAAAACTTTTAGATAGACAGACAGACAGACAGATAGATAGACAGAACAGACAGACAGACAGACAGACAGACAGACAGACAGACAGACATACAGATAGATAGATAGATATAGATAGATAGATAGATAGATAGATAGATAGATAGATAGATAGAAAGACAGACAGACAGACCGACAGACAGAAAGACAGACAGACAGACAGACAGACAGACAGACAGACATGATAGATAGAGATAGATAGATAGATAGATAGATAGACAGACAGACAGACAGACAGACAGACAGACAGACAGATAGATAGATAGATAGATAGATAGATAGATAGATAGATAGATAGATAGATAGATAGATAGATAGACAGATAGATAGATAGACAGACAGATAGACAGATAGATAGATAGATAGATAGATAGACATATAGATAGATAGATAGATAGATAGATAGATAGATAGATAGATAGATAGATCGATAGATAGATAGATAGATAGATAGATAGAGAGATAGATCATAGATAGATAGATAGATAGATAGATAGATAGATAGATAGTTCAAAAGATAGATAGATAGATAGATAGCATAGATAGATAGATAGATAGATATAGATAGATATAGATAGATAGATCATAAGAAGATAGATAGACTATAGATAGATGGGTGGGTAGATATATAGAGATAGATAGATAGATAGATAGATAGATAGATAGATAGATAGATAGATAGATAGATAGACATATAGATAGATAGATAGATAGATAGATAGATAGATAGATAGATAGATAGATAGATATCATCTATCAGAAGTACAAAAGTTTTAACTATATTCATATAAAAATTATAAATACATCTGGTCCAGCTATTCCATTTTGAATCTTTTTCACAAGCACATGTTCCGTTTATGTGCAGTCCCACATTCCAGCGATCCATTTTCTTTAAAAAAAAAACCTTTGTATGAACTTGGTTATGGTTACAACTGAGCAGTCGAGTGTTAAGGGCCCTTGCTCAAGGGCCCATTAGTGCCAGATGGATGGGCTGGTTTGTGCTGGGATTTGAAAAATGCAATCTTCCGGGCCAGAGACTTTCCCAACGCCTTAACCACTGACTTACTGCTTATGTTTGAGCAATAAGAAGTTATAATGAAAAGTAAACATTATATAAAATATTATATATGAAAAAAAAATATATATACATATATATACATATATAATTCTGAAGTTAATTTACGCTAATTACAGCGTCATGTTTGCTATTTACTATATCTACATCGGATACAGTATGTATTTGTATTCTAAGAATTACGCATTAAAGCATATTAAAGCATTAATAGCTTCAATTATTAATAATAATGCCATATAATAATGGTTATAATACCAATAACACTTTATATTTGGGCTTATATACTAAAGTCCATCTCTGAATAGGGACTGATAACCAGGCATTAGCCATTAGCCTAAAGCATTAGGCTCTCACCACCACCACCAAGATGCCACTAGTGGGCCCCTGAGCAAGGTCCTTAACCCTCAGTTGCTCAGTCTTCATATCTGTGAGGACATTTCCTCACACATATATATACATATATATATATATATATATATATATATATATATATATATATATATATATATATATATATATATATATATATATATATATATATATATATACATATATACTATATATATATATATATATATATATATATATATATATATATTAATATTAAAAAAAAACATGGCAGCAATGATAAAAAAGACAATCTTACCAGTTCATAGTTTGCAGTGGGAACACATGAGGAGGAAACCTGCAAGACAACAAGGAAAGGAAAAAGTGTGTTCAGAAGTTGGCGTAATTCAATAAAACGCGAATGAGCAATAAATAAAACAACCGAGAGACTGTACAACAGCGATAATCCAATTCACTCAACATTTGGAGAAGAAAAAAAAAAAAAAAAAAAAAAAAAAAAAACACGAAGATCCTCTGTTGCACATCTTTCTCAATTTTGCGAAGGAGATTGGGAAGTCTGGGCTGTTTAAAGGCGATTAGCGTTTAGCATGAGCTCATGATCGGCCGACTGTAACGAGATTAGCGGCTCGGGCTAATGTCATCATCGGCCAGCGTCACCTCCGAATGGAACAAATGACCATTGTGCGTCGTAAACAGCAGCGCTGTAAATACGACATGAAGACGAAACGACGCGGTGACAGATGCGGACGTTGAGACGAAGCTGAACAGGATGCACGTCGTCGGCTCGCTCGGAACAGCAATCTGTGCACGTCACCCGAAGGGCCGAGGTTACGACTCAGGACAAAGGAGGTAAACAAAAGCAACTGTACTTATGTAATCCCATCCACGCAACAACAAATTTATACGCAACCAGAGCTCATAAGAGCTCTCCTTAGGGACAATCCATAATATATATATAATATATATATATATATATATATATATATATATATTATATATATATATATATATATATATATATATATATATATATAAAAGGGGGCACGGTGGCTTAGTGGTTATCATGTTCGCCTCACACCGCCAGGGTCCGGGTTCGATTCCCGTCTCGGCCATGTGTGTGTGGAGTTTTTTGCATATTCTCCCCGTGCCTCAGGGGGTTTTCTCTTCTTCGGGTTCTCCGGTTTCCACCCGGTCCAACAACATGCACGGTAGGCTGATTGGCACCTTTGTTGGGTTGGCATTCCATCCAGGGTGTATCCTGCCTTAATGCCCACAGACTCCCCCTGACCGAGGAAAGATCGGATAAAGCGGTAGAAGATGAATGAATGAATATATATATATATATATATATATATCTATATATATATATATATATATATATATATATATATTCATTCATCTTCTACCGCTTTATCCCGATCTTATATATGCTATATATATCATATATATCTATATATATCTAGTATATATATATATATATATATATATATATATATATATATATATATATATATATATATCTATATATATAGCTCTATGATAGATAGATATAGATAGATATAGATAGATAGATAGATAGATATATAGATATATGAAATAACTTCCATACACCAACACCGCTTTTAGTTAATGCCTTTAAGATTAAATTTCCTGTGAATTTTTCTTGGGTGCAGTCTGAACAAGATTAATCAGGATCTCCACAAGATCTTCGCATGCACCGTGTTCTGATTATATGAGATCTGGTTTCTTAGGTATGTAGCTCTGATCTAAGATCAGGTATCACCTGAGGACAAAGAGGATAAACAAACTACCCCATTCTTCTCCAACAGACTTAACTGGATACACTGACTCGCAGGTCCAAAAACAACCAGAGCTGCATGAAGACTATTCATATCACTCTGCTTTTATTTTAGCGGATTAGAAAAAAAAGAAAGAAAGAAAGAAAGAAAACAAGAAAAGATAGAAAGAAAAAAGAAAAAGAAAGAAAGAAAGAAAGAAAGAGAGTGAAATTGGATTATTTTGCATAACGGGTCCAAAGAAGCTGCAGTTGTTTAAAATTCCAATTTGACAGCTGAATTATTTAAAGCTTTATTAAGAGAGGATTGGGTGTTGTTGTTTTGTTTTTTTTTTTGTGTTTTTTTTTTTTTTTCGTTTCAGAACACCAACAGGATGTTTTGAACGTAAATGGCTCCAGGAGAAACAGGCTGAGAATGAGGAGCGAAAATATTTCCTACTGAAACATGTTATTTCAGCTGAGGATGTGGGTGTGTGAAATACGTAAACAATATCCATCTCTAGTTCGGCAAAAGTTTCGGAATCTCGAAATGAACCATAAAAACACAATGGCACCTATAAACAAATGGAAATAAAAAGAGGGCGGGACTTAGGAATATTATACATACATACATATATACATACATATATATATATATATACATATATTATATAATATATATATATATATATATATATAGGGGCACGGTGGCTTAGTGGTTAGCACGTTCGCCTACCGCCATCCGGGTTCGATCCGGGTTCTGTGTGGATCCCGTCTCGGTGCATGTGTGTGTGTTCTCTCCCGTGCCATGGGGATTTTTCTCCGGGGGTTTTTTTCTCCGGTTTCCCCCCGGTCCAAAAACATGCACTTGGAAAATGGAAAATTGTCCCTAGTGTATGGCAATGTGTGTGTGAATGTGTGTGTGTGTGTGTGTGTGTGTGTGTGTGCCCTGCGATGGGTTGGCATTCCATCCAGGGTGTATCCTGCCTTAATGCCCATAGACGCCTGAGATAGACACAGCCCAGACTCCCCGTGACCCGATGGAAGATCGGATAAAGCGGTAGAAGATGAATGAATATATATATAGTATATATATATATATATATATATATATATATATATATATAGATCTATATCTATGCCTAATCCTCTCAGCATTATATCTCGAGAGATCTATATCATAAGATAATATATATCGATCGAGAAGAGAGAGAGAGCTCATTGAGCTAGAGCGCGACGGTATAGAGAAGCGTCTCAGAGCAATCGTATCATATTGATCATATGGCATATGAACGTCTCCTTTTTTGTCAGCAAATGTTTTTGGTCCAGATTGCCAGTTAAGAAATGAATAATACATTTATATTCATATCTCTATATCCTCATATGAAAGAGACCTAATATATTCTGGTGGGGGGGCTCAGCTATCTGCAACCATGAGCGGTGTGTTTTTTCATTCGTAGCAGAATTAAATGAATTAGTTGTTTTATGTGGCGGTTATACCTTTATATATCGCCATGCTGCACTTGTTAATATAATACAATCTAGTATATATAATGTCTACCCTATGAAAAGTTTGGTATTTAACAAAATATTATCTAATAAAAATGTTAGTTCTAACTGCAAAATGAAAGTCACAATGAACGTACTGCAGAAATACTTCAAGAAAAGTTATAATAAAATAAAAACATAAATAATTAAACAGACATTGTTCAATTAGTCAAATGCTTCTGACAAAAGAAATTATGTAAAAAAAAAATCAGGCATGGACAAAAATGATGGTACCCCTGAAACAATACAGAAAATAATGTGACCAAAGGGACATGTTAATTGAAGGTGTGTCCACTAATTAGCATCACAGGTGTCTACAACCTTGTAATCAGCCATTGGGCCTATATATATGGCTCCAGGTAATCACTGTTTTGTTTGGTGATATGGTGTGTACCACATACCACACTCGACATGGACCAGAGGAAGCAAAGGAAAGAGCTTTCTCAAGAGATCAGAAAGAAAATTATAGACAAGCATGTTAAAGGTAAAGGCTATAAGACCATCTCCAAGCAACTAGATGTTCCTGTGAGTACAGTTGCACATATTATTCAGAAGTTTAAGATCCATGGGACTGTAGCCAACCTCCCTGGACGTGGCCGCAGGAGGAAAATTGATGACAAATCTAAGAGACGGATAATCCGAATGGTAACAAAAGAGCCTAGAAAGACTTCTAAAGAGATTCAAGGTGAACTTCATGCTCAAGGAACATCAGTGTCAGATCGCACCATCCGTCGTTGTTTGAGCCAAAGTGGACTACATGGGAGACGACCAAGGAGGACAAGGACAAGGAGGACACCATTGTTGAAAACGAATCATAAAAAAGCAAGACTGGAATATGCCAAACTATACATGTTGACAAGCCACAAAGCTTCTGGAGAATGTCCTGTGGACAGATGAGACAAAAATTCGAAGTTTTTGCCAAGGCACATGCCTGTTCACAGCACATCGAAAAAGCTGTATGAAGCATTAGAAAAGAACATGAAGCATATCAAGAAAAGAACACTGTCCCTACTTGAAACATGGAGGAGGCTCTGTTATGTTCTGGGGCTGCTTTGCTGCGTCTGGCACAGGGTGTCTTGAATCTGTGCAGGGTACAATGAAATCTCAAGACTATCAAGGAATTCTAGAGAGAAATGTACTAGCCAGTGTCAGAAAGCTTGGTCTCAGTCGCAGGTCATGGGTCTGCAACAGGACAATGCAACAGGACAATGACCCAAAACACACAGCTAAAAACACCCAAGAATGGCTAAGAGGAAAAAATTGGACTATTCTAATAGTGGATCGTCTATGAGCCCTGACCTCAATCCTATTGAGCATCTTTGGAAGGAGCTTGGAAACATGCAGTCTCAAAGGCACCCAGTTTGCTACACAATGGAGCAGTTTGCTACCTGAGGAGTGGGCCAAAATACCTGCTGCAGATGTCTCATTGACAGTTACAGGAAGCGTTTGATTGCAGTGATTGCCTCAAAAGGTTGCGCAACAAAATATTAAGTTAGGGGTACCATCATTTTTTGTCCATGCCTGTTTCATGAGTTTATTTTTTTACATTTTTTTACAAAATTCTGTTGAAGTTTATTTTTTTTACATGGTTGAAGCATGGTTCTGTTGAAGCATGGTTGACTTTCATTGGTTAACATTATAGACTTTCATTGTTAACATTTATCAGAATTTTTATTATTATTACTTTTAAAGTTCAGATTTAAGTTATTTCTGTGACCATTGTGACTTTTTCTTTCATTGACCAAAGGGTACAACAATTTGTCCACTGTATATATATATATATTTTATCCACGTATGTATATATATATATATATATGATATTGTGTGTGTGTGTGTGTGTGTGTGTGTGTGTGTATAATATTCCTATTCCGACACTTTTACCAGCATGTTTTATCAGATTGCATATCCAAAACAGAAAAGTCCTGCCCTCTTTTTATTTCCACTTGTTTATAGGTGCCATTGTGTTTTTGTGGTTCTTTTCGAGATTCTGGTACTTTGGTTTGTTTGTTTCATTGAAAGTTTGTAAAATGTTTGTTTGTAGGGTGGAAAGCGCCTGTGTGTGTGTGTGTGTGTGTGTGTGTGTGTGTGTGTGTGTTGTGGTGTATATCTGTATATATATATATCTCTATATCATATCATTACACCATCATTACACGCACACCGGAGGCATTTCACAACGACATATGCCTCTAAAACATTATCTCTGCAGTTTAATAACCTCTGTAATAACCAATTTAATAATCTCTCTTTTCCAACAATACAACAGCACTCTATAAACCTTAAACGCAGAGGCACATTACCATTACAGCATTTTTGTAGGTCCTTCGATCTCGCCTTGAACTGATCTACCTCCGCAAGTCCTGATTTGTAAAGCATAATGCACATGTCACATCAATCCCAGACGCATAATGGAATCGTCATGAAGCATTTCAAGTGGAATACATTGTGGATGGAATATGATCGTGTCACTGGAGTATATACATTTACACTTAGGGGCGATTTATGAATCCATCAATGTGTTTTTGTGGGTTCAAGGGTTCGATTTAGGATTCCATACTGGACAATCTTGTTACAGTACAAACACACACACACACACACACACACACACACTCAGATCTGGCTCAGATCTGCTCTCGGCTCCACAGTGATGACAGCTCCTCCACCTGAGCCATTCCAACACCTTGTCGTGGTCCTAATATAATCTTAACCACCCAAATAACCTCTTAGGGGGGAAAAAAAAAGCTTCTGGGGACCCTTTTTTATGTTTCTTCCATTTAAAGTCATCTCAGAGTGTCCCATATCTCGTTCCAAATTAGCCAAACTAATCTTGTACGATGTGGGTACAGTCTGGAAATGTACTGTGCTGTCGGGACTGATATCATGTCTTGAGCCAATAGAAGCTCACCGATTAAGTACTGGGAAAGGGTGTTCAACAGTGAAAGGGGGGGGGGGGGGAATCCCACAAGTGTCACTGTTGGGGCCGGAGAACTTTCTTTTATCTGGTCAAATTGCTAAAACAAATGAAAAAAAAAGAAAATAACTTTTTTACTAGAATAAAATAGCCTTTATTGGTCACATATACATTACAGCACAGTCAAATTCTTTCTTCGCATATCCCAGCTTGTTGTTGGTGGTTGGGGGTCAGAGCGCAGGGTATCAGCCATGATACAGCGCCCCTGGAGCACAGAGGGTTAAGGGTCTTGCTCAAGGACCCAAGGGTGGCAGCTTGGCCATACCGGGCCTCGAACCCGGATCTTCCCATCAACAACCCAGCGCCTTAAACCACTGAGCTCCACCCTCTCCAAAACGTCCTTACTAGGACATTTTATACAAGTAATATACACTTTGAGCTTTCTACAAATATCAAAATCCACTTTTTATCACAAAATGTTGTAAAGCATGCATGTTAAAAGTCCACAATGCTGAGCGTGATAAAGCACAAACAAGATGATGAGTAGACGAATGCAAAAAAACCCAAAAAAAACAAAAACGCTATTATTCTGTACGTCGCAAAAATGAGCATGCGTATTTGAGCATGCGTATTCTCACCCCTGTGTCAAAACAAGACACGGGTGGATTCATTCAGTGCTGATTTGCACCCACACACACATTACTGAAATTCTAGACAACGACGTACATTCCTGCTAAGTGTCTTTGTGTCCGTGTTCATAAGGGCTTATTTTCGTGGAGGAACTACGCTAATGGCCAGCCATGGATCTATCAATGGGCCTACATAGATATGTTTACACCCAAATATATTTTTTTACATAAACAACAACAAAAGACAAGCTCATGGGTATATCTGAGTCAGCTAGATTTTATTTTCATATTGAACTATTATCTCACCATCTCTCTTTGCCTACCCAATGAGCTTTTTTTTTGTATTTTTCAAATAAAACCGCGCTTTCAAATAAAACTCGGTCTCTTTCATACTCGCCATATTAGGGTTTGGGATCTGAATAAATGAATAAATCTGCATATAAATATATAAAATGTATAAGAAATAAGGGTGGATGCCCGCCCGGAATTCATTCATTCATTCATTCATTCATTCACGCTTTATACGATCTTCCTCGGGTCAGGGGAGCCTGTGCCTATCTCAGGAACTAGTCTGGAATGGATACACCATAAGGCAGGATGATGGAATGGAATCCAGGGCAACAAACACACACACACAAACACACACCACAAACAAACACACACCATACACTAGGGACAATTTTCCAGGCTGGGGAGAAAACATGCAATCCACACACACATACCGTGCATTTTATTGGACCTCCACACACGGAGAATTCCTATTGGTATTCGAACCCGGATATATGTCATAATTATGGAATATGTATTTATTGTATTGTATATTGTATTGTATATGTATTATTATTATTATTATTATTATTATTATTAGTAGTAGTCGTAGTAGTAGTAGTAGTATTGTTATTGTTGATGTTTTTATTTATTTATTTATTTTTTACTATTTGGAAGGCATTTTTGAGACCTGTCTTTGAGCCCGACGAAGACCGTAGTAGTAGCTAGATCTTGTCCCTGACAACACCCCTGAGAACATTTATCTTTATTATCTTTATTATTATTATTATTTATTATTATTTAGATTTTATTATCTTTTTTTGTATTTTCAAAATAAAACTATCGCCCTGCCTGTTCCCGTTCCCTTCATACAAATCATATTGGGGTTTGGGATCTGAATAAATGAATAAATCTGCATATAAATGTATAAAATGTCTAGAACGTGTGATTTTACATATTGTATTGGATATGTGTATATATTTTTTTAATTTTATTTATTTATTTATTTATTTACTATTTGGGAAGGCATCTTTGAGACCTGTCTTTAAACCTGGAGTCCAACAAATACCCGAGTAGGGCGGGCTAGATCTCTATATTGTATTGGATATGTATTATTATTATATTATTATTCTTTATTATTATTATTATTATTATTATTATTTTATTATTATTATTATTATTATTATTATTATTATTTTCATTCATTCATTCTATCTTCTACCGCTATATCCGATCTTCCCTCGGGTCACAGGGAGTCTATGGGCATTAAGGCAGGATACACCCTGGATGGAATGCCAACCCATCACAGGACACACACACACACACACACACACACACACACACACACACACATTCATACACTAGAGACAATTTTCCAAGGTGTCAATCAACCTACCGTGCATGTTTTTGGACCGGGGAGGAAACCGGAGAAAAAACCCGGAGAAAAACCCCCTGAGGCACGGGGAGAAACATGCACAAACTCCACACACACACATGGCCGAGACGGGAATCGAACCCGGACCCTGGCGGTGTGAGGCGAACGTGCTAACCACTAAGCTCACAACCACCCACCGTGCCCCCTATTATTATTATTATTATTATTATTATTGTTTTTTTTTGTTTTGTTTTTTTAAGTCTAAACTATTTGGACGGCGTCTATGAGACCTGCCTTTAGACCTGGAGTCCGACGGAGACTGGAATAGACCCGGCTGGATCGCGTCCCTGACTGCACCCCTGAGAGCTCTGAAAGCATTTATCTTTATTATCTTTATTATTATTTATACTTATTATCTTTTTTTTTGTATATTAAAAATAAAACTACGCTCGGTCTCCTTCATACTCGCCATCCTGGGGTTTGGGATCGGAATAAATGAATAAATCTGCATATAAATGCATAAAATGTATAAGAAATGTGGGGTGGATGCCTGGAATATGAAATTTTCTATATTGTATTGGATATGTATTATTATTATTATTGTTGTTGTTTTTTTGTTTAGTATTTGTAAGCATTTGGAAGGCGTCTTCGAGACCTGTTTTCGAGTCCGCCGAAAGACCGGAGTAGGGCGGGCTCGTTGGCGTCCCCGACAGCACCCCCGAGAGCTCTGAAAGCATTTATCTTTATTATGCGCTTACGGCTTAAGGGCTAATCAGAGTCTTGACGAGAACACAAGAACTTCCCCTAAAACTTGCTGACACGCCACTCCTCTCTTCCTCCGCCTCCACCCCACTCATGTGTTAAGGGACTCCAAAACCGCCTCTTCAACTAACTCGGCCTCCACCCCGAGCTTCATGTGTTAAGGGACATATTTTCCAAAACCGCCATTAATTACATTAATCTAAGCCTTTAATTAGAACCATATTGCCCAGCAAAACAAAACAAAAAGCCAAAAAAAAAACACCTGGATATACAGCACCAGCAGATGTTCGCTACCGTACATGAAGTTGTTTTGAATCTGTCATTTGACGAATCATGTGGATGGGATGAGGGTTTTTTTTTTGTAGTGTGTAAAAAGGAAACGGTGAACCAAAACGTTTGGCTGCACTGCAAAACAAAAGCCTCTGTTATTCTTTATGTGAAGGGGGGGAAAAAAAATAACGAGGGTGGAAGCACATGTTCGATGCTATCAGAGTGCACAAATGAGTGTACTATAATAAGGGGTAATTATGTTTTGGCATTCCTTACATGCTTATGTTGACTAAATGAAAGGAAAGGAAAAGCACAATAAGAAATTATATTTAAAATAAAAAAAAACGCCCCGTAGGGCCTCCGACAAAATAAAGTTATAATAGGGCCTCCGATAATATAATACATGAGGGCCTAAAAATAAATAAATAAATACATGATAATAATAAAATAAATAATATTTATCACAAGCTCAAGCAGGGTCATGGTGGCTTAGTGGTTAGTACGTTCGCCTTTCTCACACCGCCCAGGTCCCGCCCAGGGTCCGGGTTCGATTCCCGTCTCGGCCATGTGTGTGTGTGTTCCTTGAGTTTGTGCATGTTCTCCCGTGCCTCACTGTTGGGGTTTTTCTCCGGGTTCTCCGGTTTCCTCCACCGGTCCAAAAACATTCACGGCACCTTGGAAAATTGTCCCTAGTGTATGAATGTGTGTTTGATTGTGTGTGTGTGTGTGAGTGTGTGTGCCCTGCAATGGGTTGGCATTCCATCCAGCGTGTATCCTGCCTTAATGCCCATAGACGCCTGAGATAGACACAGACTCCCCGTGACCCGAGGGAAGATCGGATAAATAAAGCGGTTAGGTTTAGGAGAAGATGTAGAAGATGAATGAATGAATGAACAAGCTTTGTTTTATTTGTTTGTTTTCCCCCCCTCAAGTGTCCCCTTAAACAGGAAACAAGGGCTCCGTTGAGGTCAAGCAATGGCGGACACTAGAAACATGGTCACTAAGATCTTTAGATCTCCACACTTGCATAAACACACATTATTTTTTTATTTTTTACATTTTTTTTTTTATGCAGACTTTCATGTTTATCCAAGCTGAAATAATCCATGTGTCTGGCACGCCATTTGCTGAAAGGTGCTCTTGCCAATATTCAAAGTCCAACTCACATCCACTTTCCATAACCGAAAACAGAACGATCACCCAAACACAGGTAAGGATTGTGTGTGTGTGTGTGTGTGTGGGAGAGAGTGAGAGAGAGAGAGAGAGAGAGAGAGAGAGAGAGAGAGAGAGAGAGAGCCAGGGAGAATAATAAAAACACATTTTTTTCACGAATAAATAATAGCGCTTGGATGCCGATGAAGGCTCAACCAAAAAACCTGCCTCCGTGACTGACAGGACAAAACCCTCCTCCCGTTCCTCAGACACTTGTTTACTCCCGTCATATTCGGGAGTTACTTTTTTCATTATTATTTATTCATTTAAGTAAAAAAAAATATAATAAAAAGTCATTTTTATGACATGGTTTCTAGGCATTATTTTGATTTATGTTCAAGTCATTGTTTTTCCTGTGTTTTTCCTATATATATATATATATATATATATATATATATATATATATATATATATATATATATATATATATATATATATATATATATATGTGTACCTTTACTTCTCGAACAGCATGAATAAACAAGACTCACTTTAATCTTTAATCTTGATATTTATAGCCAGGATTTGTAAATGTCACTTCTGCTAAGATTTTGCATCCTTATTTCAAGACAGAAAAGAAAATAAACAAACAAAAAAGGGGAAAAATATGATAAAACATTCACTCGTTCATTCATTCATCTTCTACCAGCTTTATCCGATCTTCCCTTGGGTCACGGGGAGTCTGTGTCTATCTCAGGCGTCTATGGGCATTAAGGCAGGATACACTCTGGATGGAATGCCAACCCGTCACAGGGCACACACACACATTCACACACACACACACACACACATTCATACACTAGGGACAATATTCCAAGGTGCCAATCAACCTACCGTGCATGTTTTTGGACCGGGAGGAAACCGGAGAACCCGAAGAAAAACCCCCTGAGGCACGGGGAGAACATGCAAACTCCACACACACATGGGTGAGACGGGAATCGAACCCGGACCCTGGCGGTGTGAGGTGAATATGCTAACCACTAAGCCACCGTGCCCCTATATATATATATATATATATATAAATTCTATTTACACGTCAAATCCTTTTAAAGGTCTGGTATAATGCTTTAGTCCCGACATTTCTGAGCCCACTGACCACCTTAACTTAACTACTTGTTATGCCTGTTATGCCTGGCTCACGTGCCTCAGACATAAAGAACAGAATTCTCCCGTCAGGAATGAAAAGATTTTACGAAGGAAGGATTGTATTACATGTTACATCAGCGAGAGAGAGAGTCGAGGATTCTCTGCGAATGCATGTTGGACAGGAACAAACGTTTTTACACACTGTTTACCGAGAAGTGAACACAACAACTTTTTGGTCCAACAAGAACAAAATTGGGGCTGGAACAACAGCTTAAGGCCTCCTTAAAGTTGTATGGCTTGAGCGTAAAGTCTGCCAGGGCCATAAATCAAATTCAAATACAAACAAACTCCGAGCTGAATTCTCCAAAATAGGCCTGCTTCATATAAACATTCCACAGAGAGAGAGACGACGTCTGATAAGAGCTCGAAGCGCTGGGAGTTTAGGACGGGGTGGGGTCTCTGTGCTTTAGGGTTATTGGGGCAAAGTAGAACTCTTCCCATGCCTTCCATTCCCATGCAACCCCCTCTCATCCCCCCGCCCCGCTCTAACACACTGGTGATGGGAAGTTTGGATCATTTTAGTGACTCGGTTCTGTGAATCACGTGTATCCTGCCTTAATGCCCATAGACGCCTGAGACAGGCACAGGTCCCCCGTGACCCGAGGGAAGATCGGATAAAGCGGTAGAAGATGAATGAATGAATGAATGAATGTTTTATCATATTTTTCCACCGTTTTGTTTATTTTTTTCCAGTCTTGAAATAAGGATGCAAAATCTTTGAATCTTTTTCATCAAAACCAACGAATCTTTTTTTGAGTCGTTTAGTTCATTTTAGGCTTTTCACCTTCTGGTGTGAATCGTTTGTTCTTTTGTCATGTGACTCCTATAGAAAAAGAATTGAAGGGTTCATAAAAGAATGAACGACTCATGGGAGTCACGTGACCAAAGAACGAACGATTCAGATTAGGAGACGCTATGCAGTGCATCTGAGTCGTTCGTTCGTGTAATATCGTCTATAGGAGTCAAGTGACGAAAGAACGAACGATTCGGACCAGAAGCTACGAGAAAGTGAGCTGCTTATTCTGTTTATCATAATATGTCTTTAGCTGCACGAACGACTCAGATGCACTGCATAGAGTCTATGGGAGTCACGTGACCAAAGAACGAACGACTCAGATTAGGAGAGTCGTGAGCAGAAACGTTCAATTCTGTCCAATGAACAACTACGGGAGTCACGTGACAAAAGAACGAACGATTCGGACCAGAGGATTCGAGTCGAGTCGAATGATTCATTTCTGTTTCCTGCCCAGTAGAAAATGAATGAATCACTCTCTGAGACGACTCGTTCTTCTTAAAGACTCGTTCAGAAAGAACGAATCGCATCACTACAACCCACCCTGTCGATCATTCCCAGGATTTTGGTTTAGCAATGCAGAGAGGGACGTCTGGTGTTCCACAGCTACGCCATGTCGAAATCCTTAAGAAGAACATGAGGCACAAACTGCACCCCACGAGACCCCCCCCCCCCCCCCCCCCCAAAGAAACAGCAGTCCTGCGCTGTAATAATTAGTGAAAACAAACCCAGTGAGCAGATCATCGATCAATCCAGGGCAACATTACACCAGTGCTGTTAGCGCCCAGATCGTAGCTTGGCTCAGGTTTTCATGACTGGAGACGGATAACAGACACAGTGCAGGGTGGAGTGGGCCGATGATCAGGGATGAACGAGTGATATCAGCAGGTTTTTATATCTTTATAATAAACTCACTCAAGAAGGGATGTTTTGCTACAGGTCTCCAGGCAACAGTTGCCTCTGAAAACACATCCCGGCGCTGTATTTAAAGCTTCTTCGCTCAGGACGGAGAGGAAACTGTCATGGAGTCAACGAATGGAGTGGTGGGAAGGAATAAATGTCGCTGTGGTGAGCAACGAGAGACCAAAATATAGCACTGCTCTCCGAGTAAATGCCTATGATCTCTGATTGGAGCTTCCCACAAGACATATGGAAGCTATTGAGATACATAGCCACCATTGAGAGATGACAAATTGAGCTGTGTGAGGAGGGGTGGGGTGGGGGGGGGGCAGTATCTATACAGCCTAGCTAAGCAAGGTCTGACTGGCAGAAAATAAAAATAAATAAATAATAAATAAATCCGCCATGTCTAGCTATTTGACGGCGCTTCTATCACAGCAGGGTGATGAAGTTCACGTTGTAGTCATGAGACTAGAGCTTTGGCAGATGGTGTGACTGACTGTAGGGTCGGTGTGTGTTAATGTGACGTCACTATTTACCGGCGGTAAACCATGGAGCAGTGTAAGAAGGCTGGATTACGAGATCTGACAATACCGGCAGACCACTCAACCCGGAATGCCTGGCTAATTACCGGGGACGGTGGTCCAATCTGGCTTTCAAAAGTAAGCCCCTCATCATGCTGGAAGTCCGTGGAAAACCAAGAAGTTGGAAAAGATCGGTACTCTTTGTTTCCCGGCTTTCGTATATAATCCGTTTAAGACTGACGGTTCATCATGGGTTTTGAAAAATCAGCCATGGCGTAATGTCATTTTTTAATGTAGGTGACTGTGGAAGATTCAGTCAAGCAATTGTTTGTTTGTTTGTTTGTTTGTTACCGCGTGGTCAACATGCTATCGTGAGAATTGCATTACTGAGCTTTACTTGCTTGTACGAGCTTCGGCCATAATCGGAGACCACATTGGGTAGGCTGGTGACCACAGACCATCATATGATTAATGTGCCTCTTTAAGTAAGCTTTGTTTTTTATCAGCAATAAGCATTCCTTCACATGAAAAAAAAAAAAGAACGAAAGAAAGAACGAAAGAACATCATGGACCACCATACCATCTCTTGGAGCCGAATTGGCAGTCTGTGCATGAAATGGGCCCAAGATTAAATTCAGGATGTTTTCACTAATCCTACCCCTAAAAGACTTCCTCTGGCACCCATAATATTGTTTAAGGTTGCCAAGCCTCCAGAGCTGATGTAAGGCCAATTTTCGGGAAAACGTTCGGTCCAAATCCATTTGCCTTAATGAAAATGCCTATATGGGCAAGGCTAGCGCTAATATACCAAAAGTATAGCCCTGACATTTCAGATCTCTCTAAGGCCATCGTTAACCTCTCTGGAATTTAATTGTGCCGCAGATCCATCTGTATGATATTAGCAATGGAACTGAATACTTGTATAGGCTATACCATACATGGGCAAACTACGGCACCTGCAGGCCACTTCAGGCCCACCTCGACCTCCTGTAATTATGCAATTACAGCAGCAATATAGTAAAGTGTAAAGTGTAATGTAAGGCCTGAGCCAGAACTCCCACTCCCCCGGCCGCGATTCGAGACAAGGCAAGCGCAGAATGAACCCCCCCCCCTCTTCCCGCCAACAATTTATGACGCAACGCGCAAACACGCAACCCCAAGATCAACAACCCAAGGGAGGTGGTGGCTTAGTGGTTAAGGTGTTGGCCTCTGGAACATTGCAGGTTCAAACCCCACAACCACCAAGCTGCCACTAGTGGTCCCTTGAGCAAGGCCCTTCTCCTTAACCCTCAATTGCTCAAGTTGTAAGTCGCTCTGGATAAGGGCGTCTGCCAAATGCCACAAATGTAAATGTAAATGTAAGACGGGATACACCTACATTCAAAGCACTCCCACCCAATCCCTTCAACAACACGGCGGACAGCACGCACAAAAGATATATTCGCGTACACCCCGCACTCGCGATAGAATACAATAGTCTTTATTTGCCACATGTACATTACCCCACAATGAAATTCGTTATTAGCATATCCCAGCTTGTTTGTAAGTTGGGGTGAGACTGCAGGGTCAGCCATGATATGAGCAAAGACGGAAGGGGCTTGGCAATACCAAGGCACGAACCTCGATCGGACACCGGGATCAAGACAAGGGACTTGTTCAAGGACCCTAGTGTGGTTGATTGCTCAAGGGCCTTGCTCAAGATACCACCCTTGGGTCCTTGAGCAAGACCCTTAACCCTCTGTGCTCCTGGGTCAGTCTTGATATGGCACACCTGGAGAACAGAGGGTTAAAGGCCTTGCTCAAGGACCTAAGAGCAGGAGCTTGGCGATACGGGCAGGCCCTTGCACTTGCCTTGAGCAAGACCTTACCTTGATTCTTTGGCACGATTGGGGTTTCTGCCACGGGATCAAGGCAAAGGTCTTGCTCAAGGACCCAAGGGCTCAAGGGCCTTGTTCAAGGGTCCTTGCTCAAGTTACCACCCTTGGGCAAGGTCCTAAAGTCTCTGTGCTCCATGGGTGCTCCCACCCAGGTGGGAGACCTGAATCTGCAGGCATAACTGCATACCGGGGTTGGGGTTGATGGGGGTTCCAGCCCGTATGTTCAATTTTAAAAGTCAATGTGGCAAGAAAAGTTTGCCCACCCCTGGGCTATATACGATGATCCAGGCTATGGTACACAGCACCTGCCAAAGGCACCGTTATTTCCCCCTCCCCTCGCACATAAGAGAAATGCCAGACACTCTGATTGAATGCCTATGAGCCCGTCTTTATCAACGTACACTTACTTTAGACAAATCCTAAGCCATTTTTTTTCCCAACCCGAACAGATACAATAACTCTCTGTAAGGAAGTCGCTATCTTTTCTTCTCTTTACTCCCCTGTACAGGAAAGCCTTCATTTATATTCCGACAGCGTTTCCAATTATGTTTCGGCCCGTGTTTGCCATTTGTATCTCGCTGCTTTCATGCCTCTCCCTCCCGTATAGCACTTCATCAACGACAGATTTTGCTCGGTGCCTTTTCGGACCGTAAACCATCGAGCCCAGATGGTAGGGGGTTCGCAATCGAAAGTCGTGCGGTTGAGGAGGAACAGCGCTGAGAAGACGCTCTTAAATCACACCCTTTCCTCCCGACACCTTCCCCTTTTGCGCAGGAATGTCAGCCGCATGCATTCCTGCCTCTACCGGCAAACTCATCCCGGCCCTATTTTTTTACACATTTACGGGAAGGCCCTTCTTTCCTTCCTCGGACCTCCCTCCTGCGAGGGGAGCGAAGCCGAGCGATGCCTTATCACCTCTGCAGAGGTCCTGTTAATTTACTGCGACCTTGTAAAAGTGCGACCTTTGCCCATGAAATATTCCACACCCTCCCTCTGTGCTGTGCTGGATCCTGAAACTTTTCAGCCGTCCGCTCTGCAGTTTATCACTTGGCTCGGAGAATGAGCATCGCGGACGCCTTTAGAGGACGCTTTACGCAGTGCGGCTTGATAAGGGACAACGAATTGATTTAGACAGGGGTGGGGGGGGGGGGGGGTCAGCGGTTATCCCACCACCAACAACAACAAGTACATACAAACAAACAAACAAAAAAACTATTCAAGCAGCCTGGTCAAGGCATTCGGCTCTGGACTGGAAGGTCGCAGGTTCAAATCCCACAACCATCACCAAGGTGCTGAGATTACTAGGCTCTTGAGCAAAGCCCTTAACCCTCAACTGCTCAGTTGTAAGTGGCTGTCTGCACTAGAAGGGCTCTCAACCAGAAGGTCACAGGATCAAAGCCCAGCATCAACAAGCTGCTAAACGACATTTAGATTTGCCAAAGCGTTTAGCTTTTTCTCGGAGTTGGGAGCTCAGTGGTTAAGGCGTTGGCCTCTGCCCTGGAAAATCACACACAGGTTCAAATCCCACTGCCACTAGTGGGGTCCTTGAGCAAGGCCCTTAACGTTTAAGTCGCTCTGGATAAGGGCAAGTGCTGTACAGGTAAATGCCAAACAGATGTAACATGACATTTTAGTGTTTGTATTAATGAAACATAATAAAATGAAAATTGTAAATATATCTATAATTGATAATTAAGGTAAAATTGCAAATACAAACAACATGCAACAAAATGTATATGCAAAAAAAAATCAGTTCAAACTGCTTCAAATAAAGTGTCCAAGGCCCTCGGCTCTGGAGTGGAAGATTACAGGTTCAAATCCCACCAACACCAACACCAAGCTAATGCTATTAGTAGGTCACTCTGGATAAGGGCAAATGGCGTAAATGTAAATAACAAACAGATGTATCAGGCCAGGTAACGAGGACGCTTCTGTAAATAATAAAATAAAAAATTGTAAATAATTGTATATTATTGGCATTTGTAAATACAAACAGCATGCAGCAAAATTTACATGCAAACAAAAATAAAGATTCAAGCAGCCTCAAGTGGTCAAAGCGCTCAGCTCTGGACCCACCACCACTACCACCACCACCAAGATGCCACTAGTGGGGCCCTTGAGCAAGGCCCTTAACCCTCAATTGCTCAAGTTCCTCTGAATAAATGCTGTAAATATAAATAAATCAAGTGACAACATTTGTCAGACACTCTTATTCAGACTGACTTACAGCAATTGAGGCAATTGAGGGTTTAAGGGCCTTGCTCAAGGGCCCACTAGCGGCTTGGTGGTGGTGGTGGGGTTTGAGCCTGTGATCTTCCACACCTTAACCACTGGGCTACACCACCATCCCCAGTGACCAAGAAGTAATGATGGAGGCTGGAGAGCGGCGATATTCTTGTACTATGAAACCGTGGACCTCCGAGCAAAAATGGTTCCTCAGAAATCCATATTTAGCGTGCAGTCGTGGCCAAACGCTATTAAGTCATGCCGAAACGTGGCACGGGAATGTAAACAAGGTTGCAGAACATTCAAACAATCAAATTGACATCAACACAAGCGGGGCACGCTGCGCACTCGCACAATGACCTACAATTAGTTTCACATCGGCTTTCGTTCAGTTCCACCTGTTTATAATTTGCGTTTCGCTGGCAGCCTAGGTCTCGTCAACGAACAGCTCTCTCTCTCTGTCACGGGGGGGTGAAATGATCCTTGAACTTTCATAACGGGCCGTTTCTAAACGTACATTCATCAAACCAAAATGTTGCCGCGGGACAACCGAAAGCCACCGCAAGAACTCTGTGTCTGTACAACAAAGGATGTGTTGTTATGGCGACCTCACAACTCCTAAATCACACATAAGACTATTTAAATTGCATACTAAGAATTACATTGGGGGCACGGTGGTTTAGTGGTTAGCACGTTCGCCTCACACCGCCAGGGTCCGGGTTCGATTCCCGCCTCGGCCATGTGTGTGTGTGGAGTTTGCATGTTCTCCCCGTGCCTCAGGGGGTTTATCTCCGGGTTTTCCGGTTTCCTCCCCCAGTCCAAAAACATGCACGGTAGGTTGATTGGCACCTTGGAAAAATTGTCCCTAGTGTATGAATGTGAGTGTGTGTGTGTGTGTGTGTGTCCTGCGATGGGTTGGCATTCCATCCAGGGTGTATCCTGCCTTAATGCCCATAGACGCCTGAGATAGGCACAGACTCCCCGTGACCCGAGGGAAGATCGGATATAGTGGTAGAAGATGAATGAATGAATGAATGAATGAATGAATAATATCGGCAGGGTAACTTATATACACGACCAAAAACTCGTCCTCTCATGATGTCATTAAAAAAAACGTAGAATGATATTGTCTGGATTACGTATATTGCAGACGACGCATTAGACGTTATTTATTAGCAATGGGAGACGTAGGCACAAGCATTAATGGCGAGGCGATCCCCCTATACTTGGGCGTGGCCACGTATGCACTTGTTCTGGGAGGTAATAGTGCGCGATTTCACGGAGGACCTGTGGATTCACAGCGGTTATTAAAATATGTTACCGTGTTATGGCACATTGGTGACGTTTCATTGTGAAGGGGTTCATGTGTGTGTTATATGGTGTTATGTGCATGCACGGTCGCTGTGCAGTGCATGTATACAGCCGGTGAATCTACACGACATGCTACAGACGTCCATCTTTGGATCTGAGCCAGTGGATGTTCCGTTTCCCATGCGCACAGCAAGAGACGGTATAATTAAAACAGTACAAACTGGTTTATGTTTCTTTCGGCCGTCTGAAACCATCCGGAGACGCTCTGAGACGACGAGGGGAACAATGATGGCAAAAAAAAGCTATGCTACAGCCGTGGAGGGGAAAAAAACGAGTGCTTTAAGTGGCTCGGCAATCAAATGAAGTGTCAGAAAGGCAGGATTATGAGAAAATGATGCAGCACCTTTAAGATTAAGATTTTCGATAAACGTCACCCTGCACGGTTCTACAGCTCTTTTTCACCTCAATTAGACGTTATTGCTTTAGTGAGCAGAGGCCACAACACGTGTACGATGCCATGATGTTTTCCCATGTTTAAAGCAGAAGGGATCATGGTTTTAGTATAATAAGTGAGTCTTTGTGAGCTGGAAGCTTATTAATATTATATATATATATATAATATAAATGTGTGTATATATATATATATAAGATATATATATACAATACACACACACAGATAGAAAGATCCGGATGGGTGGATGGATGGATGGATGATAGAGATAGATAGATAGATAGATAGAGAGATATAGATATCAGGTATCAGTCACTACATATCTACTACAAATCCCCACGTTTTTATATCT
>JACRUU010000011.1:2887514-2912514 GCA_030449085.1 Kryptopterus vitreolus | reverse complement strand
CAGGTTGTAAACCATCCCTCGTTCCCACCCACTGCAACAAAAATGACTTTCATCTGAATTTCCAATTACATCTTCTTACAACACACACACACACACACACACAACACACACACAACTGAAGGTTTCGCATCTTTAACTACCGTATGATGCAGAATACGATCATGAAATAAAATAAACAAAACATTGTGCAAAAACAGCCAAAAAAGCAAATAGTTCCTTTAGTAATAGTGTAAGAAGGTTATTAATATGTCAGATCCTACAGTTAACCATCTCCCCCCTGTAATAGGGGTGGGGGAAGGGGGGGGGGGGGGGGGGGGTTGGTTGGGTGTGTGTGTGTGTGTGGGGGGGGGTTTCTCTCCTTGAATTCTCATTGAGTTGCAAAAAGCTCTTTGAAGAGATCAGATAGAAAGAAAACACAATGGGGTTTCTGTTCATTTCTTTCGGAGGAGTCCGTTCAGGTTACACACCCACAACTCCCTCCCATGTATATGTATATCCATTTTACAACTGCCATCATGTTTATTTTTATTTTTATTAGAAATGCGTGTTATTGTGTTGTATTCATTATTATGCTGGGGGGGGGGGGGGGCACGGTGGTTTAGTGGTTAGCACACGTTCGCCTCACACCACCAGGGTCCGGGTTCGATTCCCGTCTCGGCCATGTGTGTGTGGAGTTTGTGCATGTTCTCCCCGTGCCTCAGGGGGTTTTTCTCCGGGTTCTACGGTTTCCTCCCCCGGTCCAAAAACATGCACGGTAGGTTGATTGGCACCTTGGAAAATTGTCCCTAGTGTGTGAATATGTGTGTGTGTGTCCTGTGATGGGTTGGCATTCCATCCAGGGTGTATCCTGCCTTAATGCCCATTGACGCCTGAGATAGACACAGACTCCCCGTGACCCGAGGGAAGATCGGATACAGCGGTAGAAGATGAATGAATGAATTATTATGCTGTTAGTTTGTTTATTATTCACTTTTGTCTTCCGCGCAACACGACGTGAGATTGTTTTGTATATAACCTTGTTGTGTTTTTTTATTTTATTTTATTTTATATTGTGTTATAGTTGTTTGTATGCACTATGTATATAGTCTCGTGTTGTCAACACAGTCTTTACTCTGTTTGCACCAGGTTGCACACGATGCACTTTATGTAGCTAGGACAAACGTAGTCTCGTCCTCAGCATTGTGTTGTTGTGTTTGTGTTGTGTGTTGTTTTGTGTAGCACCAGGGTCCTGGAGAAACGTTGTCTCATTTCACTGTGTACTTCGGCAGCTATATGTGGTTGAAATGGCAATAAAAACCTCTTGACTTGACTTGACATGGCAAGAAATGCGAATTTTCGTTAAATAAACTCGGCAAGGTTTAATTTTTCTTTCGTTTTTGTTGTTGTTGTTGTTGGTGTCCATTTTGTATAATCGGTTCGGTTTGTACTTATGTGTACTTATGCTTGTATTTTTGTTCATCATATAGTTTAGAACGCCAGTAAACCATCAGTAGACGCGTTTGGATTACAAATTTGCGCGATATTTGCGAAATGGCGATTAAAAAACTGGTGCAAAATGTTTCCATTAACCACATCACGCGACCAAAAACTCGTCCCCTCATGATAAGTCATTAAAAAATAACGTAGACGGATATTGTCAGGATTACGTAAATCGCAGACGACGCATTAGACGTTATTTATTAGTAATGGGAGACGTAGGCGCGTTATATAAGCATTAATGGCGAGGCGATCCCGCTATACTTGGGCGTGGCCACATATGCGCTTGTTCTGGGAGGTAATAGTGCGCGATTTCACGGAGGACCTGTGGATTGACAATTTCCGGATGAGCACGTCCCCTTTTTTTGAGCTGTACAATGCAATAGCGCCTCGCGTGGCACCTGCAGCATCACGCCCAAGGCAAGGCGAGGTAGATCATGTGACCTGGGAAAAAAAAAACCTTTCCATGACAGTTTTGCGAATTATTCCTTTTTCGCATCGTCTAAAAAAAAAACACCTCATTCGAGGGTAAAAACATTTTTAAAGATTATTTCATTAGGCGTATTTTCAATGCGCTATTTAAATTTTAATGGAAACCCATTTACGGACTAATACTTTTTCGTTAGGAACCGACACACATCGTTTTGCCTGTTTTTATTGTTATCTGTTTTATTTCGCCTGTTTTTATTGTTATCCGTTTTTTATTGTTTTTATTGTTATCCGTTTTATTTCGCTTGTTTTTATTGTTATCCGTTTTATTTCGCCTGTTTTTATTGTTATATTTCGCCGTTTATTGTCGCCTGTTTTTATTGTTATCCGTTTTTTATTGTTTTTATTGTTATCCGTTTTATTTCGCTTGTTTTTATTGTTATACGTTTATTTCGCCTGTTTTTATTGTTATCTGTTTTATTTCGCCTGTTTTTATTGTTATCCGTTTTATTTCGCCTGTTTTTATTTTGTTATATCCCGTTTTTCTATTTTATTTTTATTGTTATCCGTTTTATTTCGCTTGTTTTTATTGTTATACGTTTTTATGTTTCATTTTATTTTGCCTGTTTTTATTGTTATGCCTGTTTTATTTCGCCTGTTTTTATTGTTTATTGTTATAAAAAATATAAAACGTTTTTTATTGTTTTTATTGTTATCCGTTTTATTTCGCTTGTTTTTATTGTTATACGTTTATTTCGCCTGTTTTTATTGTTATCCGTTTTATTTCGCTTGTTTTTATTGTTTATTGTTTTATTTCTTTTCGCCTGTTTTTTTGTTATTCCGTTTTATTTCGCTTGTTTTTATTGTTACGTTTATGTCGCCGTTTATGTTATACGTTTATGTCGCCTGTTTTTATTGTTATACGTTTATGTCACCTGTTTTTATTGTTATCCGTTTTTTATTGTTTTTATTGTTATCCGTTTTATTTCGCTTGTTTTTATTGTTATACGTTTATTTCGCCTGTTTTTATTGTTATCTGTTTTATTTCGCCTGTTTTTATTGTTATCCGTTTTTTATTGTTTTTATTGTTATCCGTTTTATTTCGCCTGTTTTTATTGTTATTTATTTTACGTTTATGTCGCCTGTTTTTATTGTTTTATTTTGTCACCTGTTTTTATTGTTATCGTTTTATTTGTTTTTATTTTTATTTTGCCTGTTTTTATTGTTTGTTTTATCGCCTGTTTTTATTGTTATCCGTTTTATTTCGCTTGTTTTTATTGTTATACGTTTATGTCACCTGTTTTTATTGTTATCCGTTTTTTATTGTTTTTATTGTTTTTTATCGCCTGTTTTTATTGTTATCCGTTTTATTTCGCCTGTTTTTATTGTTATACGTTTATGTCGCCTGTTTTTATTGTTATACGTTTATGTCGCCTGTTTTTATTGTTATCCGTTTTTTATTGTTTTTATTGTTCCGTTTTATTGTTTTTATTGTTATCCGTTTTATTTCGCCTGTTTTTATTGTTATCCATTTTATTTTGCCTGTTTTTATTGTTATCCATTTTCGCCTGTTTTTCGCCTGTTTTTATTGTTATCCATTTCATTTTGCCTGTTTTTATTGTTATCCGTTTCATTTTGCCTGTTTTTATTGTTATCCATTTCATTTTGCCTGTTTTTATTGTTATCCATTTTATTTTATTTTGCCTGTTTTTATTGTTATGCGTTTTATTTCACCTGTTTTTATTGTTATCCATTTTATTTTGCCTGTTTTTATTGTTATCCACTTCATTTTGCCTGTTTTTATTGTTATCTGTTTTATGTCGCCTGTTTTTATTGTTATCTGTTTTATGTCGCCTAGTTTATTTAGCCGTATTTTCAATTCACTATTTATATTTGACCATTTTGAAGGGTCATGGAAACACACTTAGTGGGAGTGATACCTTTTCTAGAGAGAAAAACAACAACAAAAACAAAAATGGAGAAAATTGCATGGAACAAATGTTGTATATGCAGGTGATTAATAAAGAGCCTGAGAGAGAAAGAGAGAGAGAGAGAGAGAGAGAGAGAGAGAGAGAACAAATGACTGGTACATTAATATACCAGTCAGAAAGCGACCCATGCGACTTAAGAGGACAATGAAACAAAACGATTTAATGAAGCAGGATGGTCTCAGGTACCTTTACTATGGAGGCTACGTGCAAAAAAAAGAACACCCTGTTCTACCGCATGTGCATCTAATCACGGGGGAAAACACCTTTTCATTTGGGAATAAAACACACACACACACACACACACACACACACACACACACACACACACACACACACACACACACACACACACACACACACACATGCCATTACTGTTTGGGAATATCGAAAACAAATTACACACAGGATACGAGCTTCAAAGAGAGACGCCTGGCGTAAGTGTCCTTACAGTTGTGCTCACCAGATGTTTGCGGGGCGAAAGAAGAAGATCGAGATGAAGAAGGTGACGGAGGAGTGGAGAAAGAGAGAGAAAGAGAGAGAGAGAGAACAAAGCGTGAAAGTTATCTCCCTCCCGGAATGAAAAAAGAGACAACAGTGTGCTTCGTGATTAGGTTGCACTTGAACAGTCTCGGACCTTTTGTTCCTAAGAAGAAAAAAAAAAGAAAGAAAAAAAAGAAAAAAGAGAAAAAAAGAAAAGAAAAATAAACGAATTTTTATCCCTATTTGGTCAGGAAAGGAGTGCATGCATGCAGTGCTGCGTGAGGAAGTGTTTCTCCTGTAAGGTGCTGGCATGTTATGAGTCTGACATATTTCCTGTGTCCTGGCTTTTATTATCTTTTATGATCCCCACGGTGCTGCCTGTAATAAGACAACTACGACTATTAGTCTCAGGATGGCGGTTAATGTGCGCGACTACATCTAAAACGAATCCTGGGCATATTTTACACACACACACAAACACACACACACACACACACACACACACCCACACACACACACACACACACACCAGGAAACACACAGTCACCACCTAATACTGGGAATTTCAACTTTCACTATCTGCACAACATTGCACAAATGAACACTTTACACTGGACACTGGACACTTTTACACTTTACACTGGACACTTTACACTTTACACTGGACACTTTACATTTACACTTACACTAGACACTTTACATTTACACTTACACTGGACACTTTACACTTACACTGGGCACTTTACACTTTACATTTACACTTACACTGGGCACTTTACACTTGGTACACTTTACACTGGACACTTACACTTTACACTGGACACTTTACACTGGACACTTACACTGGACACTTTACACACTGGCACTTTACACTTTACACTTTACACTTTACACTTTACACTTACACTGGACACTTTACACTGGACACTTACACTGGACACTTACACTGGACACTTTACACTTACACTGGGCACTTTACACTGGACACTGGACACTTTACATTTACACTTACACTGGGCACTTTACACTTACACTTTATGGGCACTTTACACTGGACACTTTACACTTTACACTGGACACTTTACACTTTACACTGGCACACTTTACACTTTACACTTTACACTTTACACTGGACACTTTACACTTTACACTTGGACAGGACACTTACACTGGACACTTTACACTGGACACTTTACATTTACACTTACACTGGACACTTTACACTGTGCACTGGACAGTTTACATTTACACTTACACTGGACACTTTACACTGTGCACTGGACAGACAGTTTACACTTTACACTTTACACTTGGACACTTTACACTTACACTGGACACTTTACACTGGACAGTTTCCATTTACACTTACACTGGACACTTTACATTTACACTTACACTGGATACTTTACACTGTCACTTACACTGGACACTTTACACTGGACACTTTACATTTACACTTACACTGGACACTTTACACTGGTCACTTTACACTTTACACTGGAACACTTTACACTGGTTACACTTTACACTGGACACTTTACACTGATACTTTACACTTTACACTTTACACTTTACACTGGACACTTTACATTTACACTTACACACTGGACACTTTACACTGCACTTACACACGGGTCACTGACACTTACAACACTGTACACCTTGACACTTACACTGGACACTTTACACTTTACACTTACACTGGACACTTTACACTTACACTACACTGGACACTTACTTTTACACTACACTACACTTTTACTGGACACTTACTTACACTGGCTTACTTACACTGTACACTGGACACTTTACACTTTACACTGGACACTCACTTTACACTGTACACTGGACACACTGTAGGCTTTTACTAGACACTTACACTGTAGGCTTTTACTAGACACTTTACACCTACACTGGACACATTATGCTTACACTGGACACTGTAGGCTTTTACTGGACACTTTACACTGTACACTGGACACTTTACACTGGGCACTTTACATACACTGAACACTTTACCATGGACACTTAACACCTACACTGGACACTGGACACTGGACACTGTACACTGGGCACATTATGCTTACACTGGACACTGTAGTCTTTTACTGGACACTTTACCATGGACACCTAACACCTACACTGGACACTGTACACTGGGCACATTATGCTTACACTGGACACTGTATTCTTTTACTGGACACTTTACACTGTACACTGGCCACTTTACACTGGCACTTACACTGAACACTTTACCACGGACACTTTACACCTACACTGGACACTGTACGCTGGACACATTATGCTTACACTGGACACTGTAGTCTTTTACTGGACACTTTACCATGGACACCTAACACCTACACTGGACACTGTACACTGGGCACATTATGCTTACACTGGACACTGTATTCTTTTACTGGACACTTTACACTGTACACTGGCCACTTTACACTGGGCACTTACACTGAACACTTTACCATGGACACTTTACACCTACATTGGACACTGTACACTGGACACATTATGCTTACACTGGATGCTGTAGGATTTTACTGGAGACTTTACACTGTACACTTTACACTGAACACTTTACGCTTACACTGGACATTTACAATGGACACTTTACAGGGGGCACTTTACACTGTACACTGGACACATTATGCTTACACTGGATGCTGTAGGCTTTTACTGGACACTTTACACTGTACACTGGCCACTTTGGTACTTTACACTGAACACTTTACACACACATTGACACTTTACACTACATTACACACTGGACACTTTGCACACTGGACACTTTACACTTACATTGGACACTTTACATTGTGCACTGGACACATTACGCTTACACTGGGCACTTTACACTGAACACTTTACACTGGACACTTTACACATACAATAGTTACGATACACTGGACACTTTGCACTGCACACTTTACACATCCAATAGTTACGATACACTGGACACTGCACTGGACACATTATGTTTACACAGGACACCTTACGCTTACACTGGACACTTTACACTGTGCACTGGACAATTTACACTTTATACACTATTTTTATTTATCCGTTAAGATGTTTGTATTTTTATTTCCTTTTTCTTTTATGTTTACATGTTGCACGGTCATAAGAAGCAATTCGCTGCATGTTATACTTGTGTATGTGTATGTGTATGTGACGAATAAAACTTGAATTTGAAAACACACACACACACACACACACACACACACACACACACACACACACACACACACACACACACACACACACACACACACTCTCTCTCTCTCTGCGTGCCCAGAGAGAGAGAGAGAAGGTGATGCAGAAAAATGGTGTCATTTATTGTCTCAGCAAGACACCCACTGACAGAACATTGGTCACGAAGACGTGTCTTGCCGCGACACGCAGAGGAAGATCAAAACCCCGACCGAGCGGCCAAACGCCTTTTTTTCCGACAGAGCTCTCAATCACGCGAGGCTCAATCCCAGCGCATATGCAAAAGCGCAACACAGGGATAATTAATTGCCCCCTGGTGTTAATTAATATTGATTCGTCTGGCTTCAAATATGGACGCCGTCCCCTACGTGAACTTGTACAAGCCTGTCTGAGGCAGACTATAAGTGAGCCGTATCTTAACGAACACAAAAAACAATCTCCAAGTGTAATACATCAATTTACACAAATAATGGTGATGCAAAAATAAGCGCACCCCAGGACAAAACCTAACATGGCCGCCATGATTTTTATTGACAGCAACCAAGTCTTCTAGCTGGAGACATCCACCTGGACGATGAGACGGCAGCCGTAGTGAGCCAGAACGTCCACCACACACCAGCCTTACTAGTGGAGAATGATGAAGCCAATCAGTAGATATGGCGGATGCCGAGGACACGCTTCTACTCTTTTACCGAAGACATCCTGGGATTTTTAATGACCACAGAGAGTCTCGGTTTAACGTCTCATCCGGTGCTTTTTGACAGTACAGTGTTCACCGTCACTATACCGGGGTGCTTGGGCCCACACAGAGAACAGGGTAAGCGCCCCCTGATGGCCATCCGGTGCTTTTTGACAGTACAGTGTCTACCATCACTATACCGGGGTGCTTGGGCCCACACAGAGCACAGGGTAAGCGCCCCCTGATGGCCATCCGGTGCTTTTTGACAGTACAGTGTCTACCATCACTATACCGGGGTGCTTGGGCCCACACAGAGCACAGGGTAAGCGCCCCCTGATGGCCATCCGGTGCTTTTTCCGGTGCTTTTTGCACCCCCAGAGACAGTACAGTGTCCACCGTCACTATACCGGGGTGCTTGGGCCCACACAGAGCACAGGGTAAGCGCCCCCTGATGGCCATCCGGTGCTTTTTGACAGTACAGTGTCCACCGTCACTATACCGGGGTGCTTGGGCCCACACAGAGAACAGGGTAAGCGCCCCCTGATGGCCATCCGGTGCTTTTTGACAGTACAGTGTCTACCATCACTATACCGGGGTGCTTGGGCCCACACAGAGCGCAGGATAAGCGCCCCATGATGGCCATCGGGTGCTTTTTGACAGTACAGTGTCTACCATCACTATATGCTTGGACCCACACAGAGCACAGCATAAGCGCCCCCTGAAGGCCCTCACTAACACCTCTTCCAGCAGCATTCTTAGCTTTTTTCCCAGTAGGTCACACATCCAGGTACTAACCAGGGTTCAACCCTTCAGTGGTTCAACCAGTCTTGGGCGTCAGGGTGAAATGGCTACTGGTAGCACTTTTTTTTTCCAGGATATTTTTTTTCAGTATCTTCTAACCTACTTAATCATACTTCTAATGGACAAAGGTAATGGAGGAGTATCTGTAAAAACTTAAAAAAACTTAAATAATTAAAAGAACAATAAATAAATAAATAAAGAATCCAATGGAAAACAAGAGAGTCCTGTGCACTGCAGTGCTTGGGTCTAAATGAGTTCAAACTTACTTGGCGCATGTTTGTTGTCATGTTGAAAAGCAATAAATAAATACGTTTAGAATAGAAAATATACGTAACTCGATATAATTTCCGTTTTGTTTCTATTTTACTTTGCGAAAAGGGAACATTGCTAATAGGGGAAATGATGGAAGGGAGAATGGAAGAAATATTTCCACCTTAATGATTTGCCCTTAATTATTTTCCTATCTAAAGCTCTCGACTCGAGCAATTAAAGAACGAGCCGGCGAATCACGGATTGGCCGATGTGCTCCGCAGCCCCCCTCCATCCAAACCCCTCACCCTGGAGGAGCTGTGCTGATTAGAAAGCTATTAATCGGGTGAGTGTGAGACGGGCCAGGCTCTGACGCAGCAGTCTCTGATGCTGAGACGTCTCTAAATAGGAAAAAAATAAAAAGCGCAGTCGTCTTTTCTCCATCGACAGCAGCATGATGGAATGTAAAAGCCCAGCCTCAAAGTGATGACACATGATGAGAGCATGAGATTATTGCACTAGAGACACTGATACAGCAAAAGATAAACACAATAAATAGATAAATAAATAAATAACAATAGAGGTTGGGATTTAGTAACGCTTTCATCTTTCCGACGGTCGACTCGACTGACGAGAGGATCGTATTCGAATGGAATTACGATCTATTTACTGTGTTATTTCAACTCATCCGAGGATGTCCTGGAGAAAACAAACAAACAAACAAACAAACAAACTCCACCTAGCCTAGTCTACGTCAAATTAATGCGCCACTGCTTTTCCTAAAATCTGCTTCTAATAAGACCCGGTGGAATTGCCTCGCTTTGATCGGCGTCGAAATTTTCCCCCTTATTTGTTTATTTATTGATTGATTGATTTATTTATTTATTTATTACTCCTCTCCGCACTCTTAAGGGAGTGAAAAGCTCCTCCTAGTGCTCGCTTGGCCTGCCGTTTACATTCTTTCCACGTCTTGATTACCCGTCCTTGCCAAAGGTTCGGGCGTTCCTGTTTATTTATTTATTTATTTATCGGTATCTAGGACCGTGCCACTGAGAGTCCGAAGAATGAATTGCGCAAAGCACGAGCATTAAACTAACAAACCCCCGGTGCCCCTGAGGGACTGGACGCATCAGCTGTGCGCATGACGCCGTGCTTTCTCTGTGTTTCCCAGCTGAGGGAAGATCAAGGACGGAGGCCCATCTGCGATCGCTTTACATGGACAAATGGGCCGTTGTGCTACAAGTGTTGTTGATCAGCAACTAACACTTCTTATCGTCTGTGCACACGACTTAAAGGCCTCTTCCTGTGGAGTCCTTTATATCTCTCTCTCTCTCACTCTCTCTATCTCTCTTTCTATCGCTCCAGCTTCTGTTTGTCCTACTAACTTAAAATCCATGGATTTTAACATTGTACAGTGTTTGCTTTATCGCAGGATTCATCAGCGGCGTTTGTGTTGTGCAATAAAGGTCTGAAATAGCAGAGGGGTTGAGGTCAGTGGTTAATGACTTTGGTGCCACTAGTGGGCCCTTGAGCAAGGCCCTTCATTTTTCAGTTGAGAAGCAAAACAACCAAACGGCGGACGCAACCCAACAACAGTTCACGATACGAAAATATAAACAAGAACATTCATTCATTCATCTTCTAGCGCTTTATCCGATCTTCCCTCGGGTCACGGGGAGTCTGTGTCTATCTCAGGCGTCTATGGGCATTAAGGCAGGATACACATTGGATGGAATGCCAACCCATCGCAGGGCACACACACACTCTTACACACACATTCATACACTAGGGACAATTTTCCAAGGTGCCAATCAACCTACCGTGCATGTTTTTGGACGGGGGGGAACCGGAGAACCCGGAGAAACACCCCCTCCCCCCCCACACACACCCCCGTCAACAGTTTGATTCTGATGCACGTCAATTACGGAACGTTTTCTACGTTGCCACCTAGTGGACAAAAGAAAAGTAATCCGTTACTTTACTTTTATAAAGTCATTGAAAAGTTACACAAACCTTCCCAACACTGACACCGCATTGCACACCTCCGACAGTATTTCGCAGTTTGGGTGTAGAACCACATATGGCTGGTGTCCCAGGATAATGTATGTACGCTAAACCGTGCTCAGGTTCTGCACTGATTCAGTTCTCTTCTTTTAGGACCTAGACGTCATCTGTTTGCACACAAGGAGCAAGTCTTGTGTTACTTGAAAAAACAAAGACTCCACGGCCCCGGAAAGATTTGCTTTCGCTTCCTTCAGCGAGCGGAGTGTGCCAGGGTCACAGCCTGTAATACTGCCATATTCCCAGCATGACCCCTATTCATATAATGGTGCATAATACCAGACCCCAAGCTAAAGCAACCCCTAAGGTATTTTACTTTTATAAAACCGGGGCAATGGGGCACAGTGGTTTAGTGGTTAGCACGTTCGCCTCACACCACCAGGGTCTGGGTTCGATTCCCGTCTCGGCCATGTGTGTGTGGAGGATTCTCACTTTCTCCCGTGCTCAGGTTTTTTTTTCCGGTCTCCGGTTCCTCCCGGCTCCCAAAAACATGCACGGTAGGTTGATTGGCACCTTGGAAATTGTCCCTAGTGTATGAATTTGTGTTTGTGTGTGTGAGTGTGTGTGCCCTGCGATGGGTTGGCATTCCATCCAGGGTGCATCTTCATTCATCTTCTATCCGATCTTCCCTCGGGCACGGGGAGTCTGTGTCTATCTCAGGCGTTATGGGCTTTAAGGCAGGTCACCCTAGATGGAATGCCAACCGTTCACAGGACACACACACCACACACCTCACATTCACACACTAGGGACAATTTCCAAGGTGCCAATCAACCTACCGTTCATGTTTTGGACCTGGGGAGGAAACCAGAGAACCCTGGAAAAAACCCCTGAGGCACGGGGAGAACATGCAAACTCCACACACACACATGGCCGAGACTGGAATCAAACCCGGACCCTGGCGGTGTGAAGCGAACGTGCTAACCACTAAACCACCGTGCCACTTGCCAATAAATGTCTAAAAGACAAAATACACCCCGTGCCTCGTAATGCAATATGATTTATAACCTTTCACGCCACTAGGTTGGAACGACCCCGGAACCATTTGTTTTGGGTTTTTTCCCCCCGTCACTATACCAGCGACGCTTGAGCGATTCTTTGTCCCTAAATAAAAGAGAAAAAAAAAAACAAAAACAAATCCTCCTTGATTGGTCAGGCCACTAATGCAACAGAAGGGAAGCTGATTTTAACTGTATTTCAAGCAGCGCTGTTATGGAACGGCGTCGTTTTCCAAACAACAAAGGCTTCCCATCAGTCGCTTAAAACTTTAAGACAATCTTGATGTTGTTTACGTCCCATAAAAGAGGAGCAAGCTGCTTACAAACGATGCAGGATATGGCTTTCAGTACAACACCATTAGAGTTCATGGGCACACCCTAAGAGGAGGTTCGGGGGGGGGGTGGGGGGGGGGGGGTGGGTGAAGCCATTGTTTTCAGGCAAATGTAATTGGAATGATGCCATATTCTCAGAAAAGGTGACGATAAAAAAAGAAAACGTTAAAAGTAGCATAAGACTAGTTCAAAGTGTGTGTGTGTGTGTGTGTGTGTGTGTGTGTATGAGAATGGCTGGACTACAGGCAATCTTCATATGATTCTTGAAGACTAGTGAGTTCGGATCATTTTAGTGACTCGGTTCTTTCGAATCACGTTCATCCAAATAAAAGAATGAATCATTTTTTTGAGTCGTTTAGTTCATTTCGTTCTTTTGATCGGAAATAGAATGTGACATTTTCAATAAACACACCCCCAGAACGTCTACATAGACACATTTTGGCAGTTATTCAAAATATTACAGATAAGAACATATCAACTAAGAACACACCTCTTTCTGGTCCGAATCGTTCGTTCGTTTGTTACGTGACTCCCGTAGATGCTATGTGGTGCATTGGTTCAGAACGACTCACCCGTACTGCATAGTGTCTATGGGAGTCACGTGACAAAAGAACGAACAATACGGTCCAGAAGATTCGTGTCGAGTCGAATTGCTTATTTCCAGCCAAGAAGAAAATGAACGAATCACTCTCAGAGATGACTCGTTCTTCTGAGTCATGTTAAAGAGTCATGAATGACCCATCAATACTGAAGACCACTAATCCATACCACCCACTAAGGGCGTACGTTGGTGCAAGACAAGCATAACATCCACCCGAACCAAGATTTTTGCAATTTTGCGTGGCAATAAATCATTCATTCATTTATTAATTCATTCATTCATCTTCTAGCGCTTTATCCGATCTTCCCTCGGGTCACGGGGAGTCTGTGCCTATCTCAGGCGTCTATGGGCATTAAGGCAGGATACACCCTGGATGGAATGCCAACCCATTCGCAGGACACACACACACACACACACACACATTCATACACTAGGGACAATTTTCCAAGGTGCCAATCAACCTACCTTGCATGTTTTTGGACCGGGGAGGAAACCGGAGAACCCAGAGAAAAACCCCCTGAGGCACGGGGAGAACATGCACAAACTCCACACACACACATGGCCTAGACAAGAATCGAATCCGGACCCTGGCGGTGTGAGGCGCAACGTGCTAACCACTAAACCACTGAGCAACAAGCCTTAACACAGTCACACGAGACAAGGGCACGAGTCTGAAACCGTCACTGCAACGCTCACCCGACGTTTACTAAACGACTTTCACACGTTAAAATAAAAACGTAATAACCACTCGATTGAAAGAGCGTGAAATGTACACACTCGCACCCACATCATGCCGAGTCATTCATTCATTCATTCATTTTCTACCGCTTTATCCGATTTTCCCTCGGGTCACGGAGAGTCTGTGTCTATCTCAGGTGTCTATGGGCATTAAGGCAGGATACACCCTGGATGGAATGCCAACCCATTGCAGGGCACACACACACACACACACACACAACACACACACACACACATTCATACACTAGGGACAATTTTCGAAGGTGACAATCAAACCTACCGTGCATGTTTTTGGACCGGGGAAGGAAACCGGAGAACCCGGAGAAAAAACCCCCTGAGGCACGGGAAGAAGAACATGCACAAACTCCACACACACATGACCGAGACGGGAATCGAACCCGGATCCTGGCGGTGTGAGGCGAACGTGCTAACCACTACGCCACCGTGCCCCATGCCGAGTCAGAGGGAAGCCAAATTACAGCGTCGCAACGAATTACGCCTGCACGTGTTAGGAATTAGCCGCGGCCTTGCAAAATGAGTGAAGCATGAAACAAAGACGCTAATTGGTGAACAAGAGACGCTTTCGAAAGACACGGAAAACCTACAACTATGGCACACCGCAAAAACAAGTTACGCAAAGCCGCTCTGCTCCCAAACTCCTGCAACTCCCGCCCACATGACGTTCGTAACACTAGGCGCGTCTCCATTACAAATTTGCGCAAAACTTTTTTGCGATATTTTCGACTGACTGTGTTTACATTTACCATATCATGTGACTAAAAATCGTCCTCTCGCGATGTCATTAAAAAAATAACGTAGACGGATATTGTCAGGATTACGTAAATCGCAGACGACGCATTAGACGTTATTTATTAGTAATGGGAGACGTAGGCGCGTTATATAAGCATTAATGGCGAGGCGATCCCCCTATACTTGGGCGTGGCCACGTATGCACTTGTTCTGGGAGGTAATAGTGTGCGATTTCACGGAGGACCTGTGGATTCACAATTTCCGGATGAAGCACGTGTCCCCTTTTTTTGAGCTGTACAATGCAATAGCGCCTCGTGTGGCACCTGCAGCATCACGCCCAAGGCAAGGCGAGGTAGTATCATGTGACCTGGGAAATGGAAAAAAACCCGTTTCCATTGACAGTTTTGCGAATTATTCCTTTTTTCGCATTGTCTAAAAAAAAAACACCTCATTCGAGGGTAAAAGCGTTTTTACGATACATGTGTGTTTTTGCGAATTTGACGCGTTTCCATTAAGTGTATTTTCAATGCGCTATTTAAATTTGAGCATTTTAATGGAAACGCTTTTACTGACTACCAGTTGTTCTGTTTAGCTTTTTCATTAGGAACCAACATACATAATTGTTCTGGTTTATATTTAAATAAACTGTATTATTATTATTATTATTATTATTATTATTATTATTATTATTATTATTATTATTATTATTATTATTATTATTATTATTATTATTCACTCATTCACCTATTCTTCTTCTTATCCGATCTTCCCTCGGGTCACGGGGAGTCTGTGTCTATCTCAGGCGTCTATGGGCGTTAAGGCAGGATACACCCTGGATGGAATGCCAACCCATCGCAAGGCACACACACACATTCACACACACATTCATACACTAGGGACAATTTTCCAAGGTGCCAATCAACCTACCGTGCATGTTTTTGGACCGGGGAGGAAACCGGAGAACCCGGAGAAAAAAAAACCCCTGAGGCACGGGGAGAACATGCAAACTCCACACACACATGGCCGAGACGGGAATCGAACCCTGGTCCTGGCAGTGTGAGGCGAACGTGCTAAACGACCGTGCCCCTTATTTATTATTATTATTACTATTATTGATTAAATTAAAGCACTGGGGCGTAAGCAAATAATATAATTTTAACAGTACCTGTTTGCACATCGAGCCTGCACTGGACTCGAACCGACCACCCGAGAACATGCAGTAGAACTTTTTTTTTAAAAAAAAAAGAGGAAGCCAAATACCGGAGAGAGCGTGTTGATTACAACTGGCACGCATAAGAGCGCTCCGTCTACTTACATCTCGCTAGCTTTATTATAAACGCTTTCACATCTGCTCCAGGCTTCTAGGCAACACCGAAAAATATGAAGCCGCATAAATAAATCAACTCTGTTTGCTCCCCAGGTGAGGACGAGACCAGCCGTCATAAACGAGGACACATGCTGAAAGCGCATGCCTGACGGCTGCATAAAGAACTGCGGGGGCGTCAAAAACATGTGGGCTGTAAATAAAGTGAAATAATGCCTGTGCACTGTTCTCATGCCAGCAGGAGAAAGGAGGGGCGCTTTTTTTTTGGAGCTGAAAAAGGGCAAAAATGTGGAACAACAGCCATAATCATTTCGTTAGGTCTGGTTTCAACACACCTTTCGCGGTGGGAAGGAGGAGAGATTTCAGCAGATCCTATAGCTCCGTTTTGTCATTACTTGTGTACGACTTTCAAAAGAACAAATTTGAAGGCAAATCACAGCATTTGTAACTAAATAAATAATTATTATTATATATATATATATATATTATATATATATATATATATTAAGGGGGGCACGGTGGTTTAGTGGTTAGCACGTTCGTCCTCACACCCTCCAGGGTCCGGGTTCGATTCCTGACTCGGCCATGTGTGTGTGGAGTTTGTGCATGTTCTCCCCGTGCCTCAGGGGTTTTTTTTTTCTCCGGGTTCTCCGGTTTCCTCCCGGTCCAAAAACATGCACGGTAGGTTGATTGGCACCTTGGAAAATTGTCCCTAGTGTATGTATGTGTGTGTGTGAGTGTGTGTGTGCCCTGTGATGGGTTGGCATTCCATCCGGGGTTGTATCCTGCCTTAATGCCCATAGACGCCTGAGATAGGCACAGACTCCCCGTGACCTGAGAGAAGATCGGATAAACGGGGGGGTAGAAGATAGAATGAATGGAATGGATATATATATATATATATATATATATATATATATATATATATATATATATATATATATATATATATAATCATGATTAATTGACATAAATATGCCATAAATGAATACTCTTCATATTTCTAATACTGTAAAACTAACTGTAACAGATGTTATAATTATATATCCATTTCTCTCGAAAATGTTTCCCTTTTAATAAAACGAATTGATTATTTAATATTTATTTTACTCTGGAAATTATTCTTTTAATATGAATTTCTTGTTAATTTCAATCAACGTTACTTTGTTTAAGTGGTGGTTTTTTAAGTGTAAAATATGGGACGTGGCTCCTTTAAGAATTGTGTTCCGATTGGTTGCTTTTCCATATAAACTGGTGATACGTTTAGGTTATACGGAAGCGCATTGCGTTCAGAAAAAAATAGCTTAATACGGATTTGGGAATATATAGATATATATATATATATATATATATATATATATATATATATATATATATATATATATATATACCAAAATGCACATCAGTATCTCTGAAGGTCAACAGTGTAGAGTAAAGCAGTCCCGTAAAGGAAACGCACACATGCATATCCGTTCCCCACCCAGAACTCACATGTGCTTCACAGAAAGCAAGACAAGACAAATGAAAACCAAACCCAGTTCTGAGTCACTGTCATGACTCCAGAACCAAAAAAACAGTTCTGATTCACTATCCCGAAAAGGCCTATTCCTCTTGGCCTGGGAAACAGCATCTTTGGATGTGGATCCAGCGTCGTCTTGCCTGCGCGGCCACGCAGGGGTCAGAAAAACACAACGTTCGATTTTGACAAACGTGTCGGAAGGAGGAAAAACATGCTCAGGGACGGCCAAATTCAGGAGGCCGCTGGCGCACAGGCGCGGCTCCTCGCTGCGTCCATCACATCGCGCAGAACAGGGAGCTGCATCCAGTTCCACCGAGAGGGAAAAGTAATAAACAGAAAGGTCGTAAGTCTCTCAATAGTTGCGACTGCGCCTAAAAAAACGTCGTCTCCGAGCCGCTAACATGGGGTTTGTGAAAAAGACCGAACCCGCAGTGTGCGCGGTGTCGAATGCCAGGCCAAACAAAGGCTAGCATTTTTATGGATGGAAAACAAAACACATCTTAGAATTTGAGAGACAAAATAACTGTTTTTTTTTTTGTTTTTCTTTAAAACAGGGACTTGTTGTGGTGTACAATCGAGATTGCGCAATCCTACACGGAACCCGGATTATTCTAAATGTAGGCTCGGATTGCTCAACACGCTGCGTCGCCATTTTAATAAAGGCTAAAATAAGGACACGAAACCTGTACAGCGTATCGCATTTGTTTTTTGTGTTTTTTCTTCAGTAACTAGACATGGGACGTTTCCTGAAGAAAATGTGAGTGATGCTTGCCGGTGCAAACCGCAGATCCGGGCGCGACTCCTTACAGCCTGGTCCCTTTAATATTTAGTCTTGACGTCGAAATGCTAGCTCTTTCGGAGAGAAGAGTGTTTAGACACCAAAAACGGTCGTTTTAAGCGTTTTTTTTGGGAGGGGGCGGGGCCAGTGATGCACATGACATCAAATTATCCATTTTGCGTCCGACTCCCGTCGATGTGCCGAGCGTTTAGACATGTCACATGACCCTGTGTCCGAGTTTCGCAGATTTTCCTGTTTGGGCCATGTCATTCCATGCGGCAGTCACATGTTCGTGACGTACTCCATCTCACCTACGAAGTGGATATGTCAAATGTGCATTTCAGGTGAACATGGGGTCGAACAGCGGAGCGCCAAATCTCCCCATTCATTTTCTATGGGACCGGAATGTTGCGGATTTCCTGAAATTCCGAACAGGTGTGAGATATATGATCGCGATCCACATCCGGACCCCCTACGAGTGGATATGCCTGGACGAGTGGATATATGGATATGTGCATGTCGGATACTCACAAGACACCCATTCATTTTCTATTGGAAAAAAATTCCCTGCTTTTTGGCCCCGGGTTCGGAATGCTTGCTTTTGCAAGCATCACTAATTATTATAACTATGCATTATAACACATCATCAATCACAGAATGACCATTTCTATTTTGGTGAGGTCCTGCATTGTGGACATGTTGGAAGTCGACGAGAGCAGACCAGAGCCTATAAATAGAATTCGCAGATGTTAACACACACTATAGCTGAATACACAAACGAAGCAGTCATAGAGCAGGCAATCTGGGAGTCCCTGGGTGCTACCAAATATGGGCTTGGGCTTTTTCGTGCCGATGATATAAAGAAAGAAAGAACGTATGGAAAACGTCCTCCATCAACAGCAGCTCATGAATATTGAACATATTTGACGAAGAAGAATAGGATTTATTCCCATCTGGGGTAATAGGACATATCCCAGCTGCGGTAAGAGTGCAGGGTCAGCTATGACACGGTGCCCCCTAGAGGACAGAGTTTTAAGGAGTCTTGCTCCAAGGATCCAAGGGTGGATTCGATCCCCCGACCTTTCCGATCAGTAGCTCAGTAGCGATCATTGTACATGGGTGTCCTCTGGCCCTCTGGCTTTCATGAGGTGTTGTTCGTCATATCAATTATTTAACGTCCCACTTAACCAGCTTACTTTGACTTTATGGTCACTCTGAGACCGCCGCGCGTCAGATTTATCGCGACGCAGGCCGATAATTAACGGACTCGGCACGGGATCCCTCTCAGTAGCGCGTCCACCACCACCACCACTAAGTCGCTCATACTTTTTTTTTTTTTTTTCAGGGGAAGTGTGTAGCTTAGTGGTTTAAGGTCCGGGGTTCGAGCCCGGGTATCACCAATGTGCCACCCTTGGTTCCTTGAGCAAGGCTCCTTAACCCTCTATTATCCGGGGGCGCTGTATCATGGCCGACCCTGCGCTCTGATCCCAGCTCCCTGGGATTATGCAAAGAAAGAATTTCACTGTGCTGTAATGTATATTTGACAAATTAAGGCTATTATTTAGGGGACACTCGGACACCATGCAGGTCCACATAGGTGTTATATTTGTGAGGTCCTTTGGGGGAAAAAAAACGCATGTCTGAGTGAGCCAAGGTCTTATCTTCCCGATCCTGCTCTCTTGCAGCACGGCTTCACAAGAAGCCGCAATACGGCCTTTTTTTTTTTTTTTTTACCTCCGTGTACGACTGCGCAAACAACTCCACAATACGAGTCAATAAAGGAGTATGATAATGTGGACGATGTTTGCACACGGGCCTTTAAAGCCGAAGAAAAGGAATATGACCCGAGCTGTTCTGTGCAGCACAAATACAGGAAGGTCATAGATCGGTCAACGTTCATCCTTCAGTGCTAAGCAAACAGTCATTCAAACTAAGGGCATATGTATTTGATGATGTCATACCTGCAATTAGGTGCCTTTCTGGGTGCCAGGGGGGCCCGGGTGCCAGTCATCACCTCTAATACAAACGGTCGGAGCATTTTTGTTTTTAGCAGCATGGGGTTAGACGGCGGCCAAGACGTTTCTAAATATGGAAGTGGAGGATGGAGACGTCTTTGGCTAACCGCAAAAAAGCTACAATGCAGAACGTTACGCACGTCTCAAAACCAATCGAAAGTGAAGGGACATAAAGTGAAGCTTGACGTTTTAAAGCGTCACTTGTATAGAATTCATTACCGTTCGGGTCTGTATACGATAGAATTTGTAACACACACACACACACACACACACACACACACATATATATATAGTCTGGTTGGCCACTAAAGCTAAGCAGGGATGAGCCTGGTTAGTACCTGGATAGGAGACCACCTGGGAATACTAGGTTGCTGCTGGTAGAGGTGTTAGTGTGGCCAGCAGGGGGCGCTTACCCTGTGGTATGTGTAGGTCCTGACACCCCAGTGACGGGGGACACTATACAGTCAAAAAAACTGACCTTAAAGCGAGGTCCTGACCCTCAGTGGTCATTATAAATCCCAGGATGTCTTTCGAAGAAGAGTAGGGGCGTGTCCGCGCCATCCGGGCCAAATTCACCCATTGGCCTCTGACCATCACGGCCTCCTAACCGTCCCCCATATCTCCCGGATACACCCTGGATGGAATGCCAACCCATCGCAGGACACACACACACACACACACACATTCATACACTAGAGACAATTTTTCCAAGGTGCCAATCAACCTACCGTGCATGTTTTTGGACCGGGGGAGGAAACTGGAGAACCCGGAGAAAAAAACCCCCTGAGGCACGGGGAGAACATGCAAACTCCACACACACATGACCGAGACGGGAATCGAACCCGGATCCTGGCGGTGTGAGGCGAACGTGCCCCACGACCGTGCCCCACGATTTCAGGCCTCATTTAGAGTTTTAATCAGAGAGAGATGCAGCATGACAAGTCCGTCCACTGTGTTCATATTCCATGAGGTTTTCCCAGCCAGGAAGGGAAGTTCGCTTTATTCCTACACGTATTTTCGCTTCATTCACTCGACTCCACCTGATATTACATCATTTCTCCTCGTTGCTTTTTAGTGACGTGTGCAAAAGCATCACTGTTATAATCTCTCTCTCGCTTCGGTCAAATTTTCGGCGTGTAACTCGTCCCGCAGTTTTTGTCCGATCGTCACGAATCATACCTCATATCGTGCGACCCGATGGTGTGAGGTGCGCTGTTACTTTTATAAGGAATCGCCCTCCGGAATTCCGAACCCGGGGCCAAAAAAACGGGAATATTTTCCCATAGAAAATGAATGGGGTTGAAATTCCGTGCCTCACAGTTCGGCCTGTGAGCGTCCGACATGCACATATGGCAAATCCACTCGTAGGGGGTCCGGAGTGGATCAGCGATCATATACCTCCCGAATCACACACAACGTTCGGAATTTCGGGAAATCCGCGACATTCCAGGCCCCATAGAGAATGAATGGGGAAATTTGACGCCCGTGTTCGCCCGACATGCACATTTGACATATTCACTCGTAGGTGAGACGGAGTCCTGCATGGAACCCCAGTCCCACATGGAATTCTGGGAATTCTGCATTGTTCTAGCCCATAGAGATAAATGGGGAAATTTTTGACTGGCCAAAATGGGTGTTTCTGGTGTTTAACCCCTCGTCTCTTTCAACGAGCTAGCATTTTGAAGTCAGCGCTAAATATTAAACGGACCAGGCTGTAAAGGGGTCGCGCCCGGAGCCGAGGTTTGCACCGGCAAGCATCACTCACATTTTCCTCAGGAAACGTCCCATATCTAGTTTATTTATTGCTATGTCTGTGTTGTCGAGGGGGAACAATACGGTTTCCAGGGCTAATAAGTAAAAAAAAAACCCTCTTTATATATTTCTAGATAACATCCCGATGACATGCGTTCTGTTTACAGAGCCGTGTGCTCATGGGAACGTGTCACCGGTCTCGCCGCGCGTACGCCAGGCACGTAATTTAGCATGCAGTTGACGGGCGCACCCATTCACGAGTCTGGAATTTCCTGTGGGTGCAGAGAGTGGCAGAACCATAGGTAGGGCTTCGTCGCCCACACACACACACACACACACACACACACACACACACCCATATGCAGTAATGTGTGCCAGATGGGGCCGAGTGATGGAAGGGTGAAGGGCTGGGTCGCTTCATTCATTCCTCGAATGCTCAAAGATTCCCTCCTTTCTTCCTTCAACTCCACCCTGCTCTCCCCAATAAACCAAGCCAACACCTCACCAACACACACACACACACACACAAGCCTCGTATACTCACACACCGCTCACAAACAACCTCTTTGACTGAGTCCTCCCCCCCAAAACGGAGGCATATCAAGGACGCTAATCTTTAGCTCGGAAAAGATCAGCCAAGTTAAATATAACATTATATATCGGAACAAATCTCGGGAAAAAAAGGAGGCCATTCGTTTAGTGATTTGTACGACAGCTAGAGCCTCGGTTCCTGCCAGGACGTTCGTGGCGATTATCAAAACAGACATTTCCTTCACGATAAGATTTTTGTTTGGTTTTTAAACGAGAAATTAACAGGATTTAAAAGAAAAAAAAAACAACGAACAAGCGTTTTTTTTTCCTTCTTATTTTTCAAGGATGTAAAGAAAACATCCATTAAACTGTATAGCAGTTTGTTTTATGATTATATTATATCGATTTTTATTATATTATTCATTCATTCATTCATTCATCTTCTACCGCTTTTATCCGATCTTCCCTCGGGTCACGAGGAGCCTGTGTTTCTATCTCAGGCGTCTATGGGTATTAAGGCAGGATACACCCTGGATGGAATGCCAACCCATTGCAGGGCACACACACACACACACACACACATTCACACACACATTCACACACTAGGGACAATTTTCCAAGGTGCCAATCAACCTACCGTGCATGTTTTTGGACCAGGGAGGAAACCGGAGAACCCGGGGAAAAACCCCCTGAGGCACGGGGAGAACATGCAAACTCCACACACACATTCCCGAGACGGGAATCGAACCCGGATCCTGGCGGTGTGAGGCGAACATGCTAACCACTAAGCCACCGTGCCCCTCTATTATATTATTAAGCTTCCCTCTTATTCCCCCCCTCTCTCTCTATCTCTCTATCTATCTATCCTTTCTCTCTCTTTCTTGAGATAACACACATTTTAGTTTAACGGCACACATTTTATTAATGCGGGATTAATGCAGCGTCTCTGTTTTACTCTTTTCATTAAAATATATATATATATTATATATATATAATATATATAATATAATATATATAAATAAAATAATACATATTGATTTACAATGTCTTTTCTTTCCTCAGAATTAATAATAATAAATTAATTATATTTATTATATTATTATTATTATTATTATTATTATTATTATTAGTATTATTATTAAAGCTCCCACTAAAAGTTTTATTGTTTTATTGATGGTCCATCTGCACACATCCGATTAAAGCCATCCGGGTGGAAACATAGTAAACATATATAAACATATATTTTACATCCATATTTGTCCATTAGAGTATTAAAACGTATTTATTTTATATGTAAGTGCATTAAAACTTGTCTGAACTGTACAAGTGTATTGAGATTTGAATATACACAGTATATATATATAGATAGATAGACAGATAGATAGATAGATAGATAGATAGATAGATAGATAGATAGATAGATAGATAGATAGATAGATAGATAGATAGATAGATAGATAGATAGATAGATATTGTATTGTATTGTATTTTGTACAGATTTTGTGTATGTACAAAAAATAACGATAAACTCTATTTCTTTTTTTTTATAATGAACAGATCAGTTATAATGTAGTAATAATATTTCTCTTACCTTAACTTCACATTTCTTGTGGCAGGTCAAGCGGCACACTACAACATAGAGAGAGAGAGAGAGAGAGAGAGAGAGAGAGAGAGAGAGGGGGAAGAGGAGAGGAACTCTGTTAGTTACTTTTACATAGAATTCCACATTTCACAAATGATAACTCACTGTGCGACTGTGTGTGTGTGCGTTGTGTGTTGTGTGTTGTGTGTTGTGCGTTGTGTATAGTGCGTTGTGCGTTGTGCATTGTGTGTTGTGTATTGTGTGTTTTGCATTGTGAGTTGTGCGTTGTGTGTTGTGTGTTGTGCATTGTGTGTTGTGCGTTGTGTGCTGTATGTTGTGCATCGTGTGGTGCGTTGTGTGTTTTGTGTTGTGCGTTGTATTGTGCATTGTGCGTTGTGTATTGTGCATTGTATGTTGTGTGTCGTGTTGTGCGTTGTGTGTTGTGCATTGTGAGTTGTGTGTTGTGCATTGTGCGTTGTGTGTTGTGTATTGTGTGTTGTGTGTTGTGCATTGTGCGCTGTACATTGTGTGTTGTGTGTCTTGCGTTGTGCATTGTGTGTTGTGTGTTGTGCGTTGTGCATTGTGTGTTGTGTATTGTGTGTTTTGCATTGTGAGTTGTGCGTTGTGCGTTGTGAGTTGTATGTTGTGTGTTGTGCATTGTGCGTTGTGTGTTGTGTATTGTGTGTTG
>JACRUU010000011.1:2884671-2887014 GCA_030449085.1 Kryptopterus vitreolus | reverse complement strand
GTAGTAATAATATTTCTCTTACCTTAACTTCACATTTCTTGTGGCAGGTCAAGCGGCACACTACAACATAGAGAGAGAGAGAGAGAGAGGAGAGAGAGAGAGAGAGAGAGGAGAGAGAGGAGAGGAACTCTGGTAGTACTTTTACATAGAATTCCACATTTCAAAATGATAACTCACTGTGCGTGTGTGTTGTGTGTTGTGTTTGTGCGTTGTGTGCTTGTGCGTTGTGCATTGTGTGTTGTGTATTGTGTGTTTTGCATTGTGAGTTGTGCGTTGTGTGTTTTGTGTTGTGCGTTGTGTGATTGTGCATTGTGCGTTGTGTATTGTGCATTGTATGTTGTGTGTCGTGTTGTGCGTTGTGTGTTGTGCATTGTGAGTTGTGTGTTGTGCATTGTGCGTTGTGTGTAATTGTGTGTTGTGTGTTGTGTGTTGTGCATTGTGTGTGTGTTGTGTGTGTTTGTGTGTTGTGTGTCTTGTTGTGCATTGTGTTGTTGTGTGTGTGTGCGGCTGCGTGTTATTGTGCATTGTGTGTTGTGTATTGTGTGTTTTGCATTGTGAGTTGTGCGTTGTGCGTTGTGCGTTGTATGTTGTGTGTTGTGCATTGTGCGTTGTGTGTTGTGTATGTTGTGTGTTTGTGTGTGTGTTGTGTGTTGTGCGTTTGTGTGTTGTGTGTTGTGTTTGTGTTTGTGTGTTGTGTGTTGTGTTATGAGCGAGTTTGTGTGTTGTGTGTTGTGCATTGTGTGTTGTGCATTGTTGTGTGTGTGTGTTGTGTTGTGCATCATGTGTGTGTGTTGTGCGTTGTGTTGCGTTGTGTGTTGTTGTGTTGTGGACATTGTATGTTGTGCGTTGTGCATTGTGCGTTGTGCATTGTATGTTGTATGTTGTGTGTCGTGTTGTGCGTTGTGTGTTGTGCATTGTGAGTTGTGCGTTGTGCGTTGTGTTGTGCGTTGTGCATTGTGTGTTGTATTGTGTATTGTGTGTTGTGTGTTATGTGCTTGTATTGCGCGTGTGTGTGTTGTGTGTTGTCCATTGTGCGTTGTATTGTGTGTTGTGCATTGTGCATTGTGTGCTGTGTGTTGTGCATCGTGCATCGTGTGTTGTGTGTTGTGTGTTGTGCGTTGTACGATATATGCATTTTCCGTTGTGCATTGTGCGCTGTGCATTGTACATTGTGTGTTGTACGTTGTGTGTTGTGCGCTGTGCGTTGTACGTTGTGTGTTGTGCGTTGTGAGTTGTGCATTGTGTGTTGGGTGTCATGTGTTGTGCATTGTGTGCTGTGTGTTGTGCATCGTGTGTGTTGTGTGTGTGCATCGTTGTGTGTTTGTGTTTGTGTGTTGTGTGTTGTGTTGTTGTACATTGTGTAGTTGTGTTATTGTGTCGTGTGTGTTGTGCGTTGTGCTGTTGTGTTGTGTGTTGTGTTTTGTTGTTTGTGTGTTGTACGTTGTTATTCGTTGTTGTAGTGTGTGTACGTTGTGTGTTGTGCGCTGTGCGTTGTACGTTGTGTGTTGTGCGTTGTGATTGTTGTGTGTTGTTGTGCATCGTGCATTGTGTGTTGTGTATTGTGTGTTGTGTGTTGTGCATTGTGCGTTGTGTTGTTGTGTGGTTGTGGTTGTGTGTATTGTGTGCTTTTTGTTGCATGTGGTGATGTGTTGTGTTGGTGTGTTGTTGAGTTGTACATTGTGTGTGCATGTGCGTGTACGTTGTGTGTTGTGCGTGTGTGTTGTGTTGTTGTGCGTTTGTGTGTTGTGTGTTGTGTGTGCGAGTTGTGCGTTGTGTGTTGTGTTGTGCATTGTGTGTTGTGTGTGTGTTGTGTGCATGTGTGTGTGTGTGTCATGTGTTGTACGTTGTGTGTTGTTAAACACAATGAGATCAGAAGTTTGATAAACCCTAGGTTTGCTTGACACCGGTGGTTTGTTTGGGTCGCAGCGCAGCAGCAGGTTTACACTCAGCACACAGTCACATGTCATTTGTCGTTTAGGCCGTGACGTTGCACAGCGATCTGAACACCAAAAACCTTCGTTCTGCTTTTTATCCGCTCGTAATCAAACATTACAGACGACACAGGATCTGTTCATTCCGCACACATCAACACACAATCGCCTTTCTTTCACTCCCAGAGTGACGGACTTTGATTAGTCCGAGTGAAACTAAAGAGAAGGATTTAATCCTGAAATGATGCATATCGTTATTCACACCTCATCAAACGTGTACATGTGATTGTGATCTTGGACTTGTGCAGTATTATGTCTAATACACAGTTTTGTGTTGCTTTCTTGAGTCATTTAAACTATTGCACATCTACTATTGTACTGATTTGTTGTGCAATGTGACTGTGTTTGTGTT
>JACRUU010000011.1:2877171-2882171 GCA_030449085.1 Kryptopterus vitreolus | reverse complement strand
CACTACACATAAGGTATGCCATGTGTGGAATTTGTAAAGAATGTCCTGTTTCAGTTATGGGGGGGGGGGGAGGGGGTGGAGGAGGGGGAGGGGGTGTAAGGGACCACCGATAATTACATATTTCTTAGAAGGCGTTTTTAGTTCAAGGAGCAGAAATATGCACATGGGTGAGGAATGTGTGTAACACATGCCTAATCCTAAATACTGTGTGCTGGTCCAGGACGACTCCGACCTGGTAAAAGCAGGGACTCCATAGTAAACACCTGCACGGGATGCATTTTTACATCCCGCTCCCACAAGGTTTCTGTCCGCTCTAGCTAGCAATTTTATTAAATACATACGTTGTGTTGGCGGCCCGCTCCAGTCCTCTCCTGCACCATCCATACAATTAATGTTTATTTTTATTTTTTTTATATATATATATATATATAATATATAAATATATATATATATATATATATATAGGTAGGGGCACAGTGGTTTAGTGGTTAGCACGTTCGCCTCACACCACCAGGGTCCGGGTTCGATTCCCGTCTCGGCCATGTGTGTGTGGGGAGTTTGCATGTTCTCCCCGTGCCTCAGGGTTTTTTTTTTCCTCCGGGTTCTCCGGTTTCCTCCCGGTCCCGGTCCAAAAACATGCACGGTAGGTTGATTGGCACCTTGGAAAAATTGTCCCTAGTGTATGAATGTGTGAATGTGTGTGTGTGTGTGGTGTGTTCCTGTGATGGGTTGGCATTCCATCCAGGGTGTATCCTGCCTTAATGCCCATAGACTCTGAGATAGACTAGATATAGCGGTAGATAGACGAATGAATGAATATATATAGTATATATATATATATATATATATATATATATATATAATATATATACTCTAACTCAAATAACGACCCTATACAAAATGTAACAAGTAGTGTACACTTTCAATGATTTTATAAAAGTAACTAATTACATTTGATTACTTTCATTTGTCCACTAGGTGGCGCTTTAAGTTAACATTCTAAGAAAATAGTTTCAAACCCCGAAATAAAATCGGTTCTATTTTTCAAAATGAAACTGCAGTAGATTGTCATCATTCGAAATCAAAATCACGATTCAGTTGAAAATCATGCGTCTAAATTGTCTAAAGCGCTGATTTTACATGAAATTGTTCAGATGTAAACCTTATTTGTAAATCTTTGACATGTTCATAAGTAACAGTAATTTAATTACACATTTTAATGAATTACTGTTACCTTTATTTTGCAATATATATATATATATATATATATATATATATATATATATATATATATATATATAACAGATTAGTTTCAATAATCAAATCAAATAAGCCAATATAGAATTCTTGTGAGCCTCCCACCAGCTGCAATGCAGTCTCTGCTTGTCCTCCACTGACGGTAGGTCATGCCTATAATTGTGCGCTCACTGATGCACAGAAGATTGAGTTTAGTAGTCCTCCTTACTACAGAAAGAAAAAAAAAAAAGGAAAAAAAATGCTGGCTTGAGTTTTTCTCTTTTATTCTTCTTGGACCTTCAAATTTAGTCTTCAGCTCTATTTCAAAAACAATAACGTACTATATTATATACAGTAACCATACATATTTAACCTTATTTATTATATAGCGGGGTGTGGCTCAGGGGTTTAAGGTGCTGGGTTACATTTACGCCTTTATCCAGTGCGACTTACAACTGAGCAGTAGAGGGTTAAGGGCCTTGCTCAAGGGCTCCCACTAGTGGTAGGTCGGTAGTGCTGGAGGTGGGATTTGAACCTGCGATCTTCTGGTCTAGAGTCCGATGCCTTACCCACTAAGCTACCACCTCCTCTCTACTGAGTACTGATTGGGATGAAGGTCGTGGGTTTAAGCCTGAGTATCGCCAAGCTGCCAACCTTGGGTCCTTGAGAAAGGCCCTTAACTCTCCAGGGGGGCGCTGTTTCATGGCTGACCCTTCCTAACAAGCTGGGATATGCGAAATCGAAAGGGTTTCCCTCATTTTTTTCTATAAAGAATCTATTACAGGTGTAAAAAGGGGCAATCCCCGCCGAAATGCATTGGCAAGTTCGCGCTTGCGCTCACATTGGCGATTTGACGCCTCGCTCCCCCCGATATAAAACAGCCCGTGTGGAAATGATTAGCGCAGCTCCAATGGCGAGAGCCAAGCTGTTACATCTGGGATCGAAGCTCTGACTTCATCCAATTATTTCCCTCGTTTCTCGGTGGAAACATTTCAAAAGACCTTCTCACACCCTGAACATGACTCCAGCACATGCCTCTTCCCATGACAGGCCGGCGAGAGACACGTTCCTCTGGCGCACGGGTCCTGAGGTCGGCTCCTGGAGCCTGGGAGGAAACTTCCATATTGGGTGTGAATGTGTTTCTGCGGGGGCCCGACGCTCCTGCCTTCGCCTTGTTAGGAAGTCCAGGTCCTTTTTGTGTATATAAACACAGGAGAGGTGGGGGGCGGGGGCGGGGGAGACGCACGGAACGGAGGAGAACATGGAGGAAAACACAACATTGTTCGGTATCTGATTCACAGGCTGAGGTATGTTTCGACAGGGGAAGGGTGGACAGGCATTTCCCGAGTCGGAATTTTTTTCGGTCGGTGAGACGTCCCGAAGGACTGGGCTGAGTCATGGTACGGACAAAGCAGCGCTGGGATTTCCACTTAATTCGGCTTTATAATGCAATACGCTGCCTTTACGCCAACGTGTACCAGAAGGACGACAAAAAAACCCTTTCCTTTTTCCTGAATCCCAAAAGTACAAACCCATTGTTTTCATGTTTTTTTGGCTCACGCAGCACCAACACAACTAAACAATGCTTCACCAGCACCACAGCTGAAAACATGCCACAGCAAACAGCTGGACCATAGCAGATGTTTCTTGTGTCATTGTGTGTCATTAGAGATGAACGCGCTTCGTCGCTGGGTTTCTGGGAAGCATGTGTAGCAACGTAACAGACATAACCTGTTATAGCTGGTCATAGGCCCCAGTCATTGGTCAACAACCTCCTACACAATGCCTGGACCAAACATATGCATGTCAGGGTTTTGGAAATCAGTGCAGAAGATCATTTTATTATTCCCGCCTCGGCCATGTGTGTGTGGAGTTTGCATGTTCTCTTGGAAAATTGCCACTAGTGTATGAATGTGTGTGTGTGTGTGTGTGTGTGTGTGTGCCCATGCGATGGGTTGGATTCCATCCGGGGTGTATCCTGCCTTAATGCCCCATAGACGCCTGAGATAGGCACAGACTCCCCGTGAACCCGAGGCAATGATGAATATCCATCGGATCATAGCGCTAGAAGATGAATAATAATACCAGAGTATATAATGAAAGGTCATCACATATTCTATAAATTATTTAAAATAAACTCATGAACTTATATATATATATATATATATATATTGACCATATATATACGGTGGTTAGCCAAACATTTCGCCTCACACACCTCCAGGGTCCGGGTTTTGATTCCCGTCTCGGCCATCTGTGTGTGGAGTTTGTGCATATTTTTCCCGTGCCTCAGGGGGTTTTTGTGACTCATCCGGGTTCTCTGGTTTTTCCTCCTTCCCCCGGTCCAAAAACATGCACGGTAGGTTGATTGGCAAAGGACCTTGGAAAATTGTCCCTAGTGTATGAATGTTTGTGTGTGTGTGTGTGTTTGTGTGTGTGTGTGCATGTGGTTACAGGTTCACATGGCATGTCGTTTTCTTTTTCAATGATTGGTGATGTCAAAGCAATATCATATAATATCATATGTAAAATATATGTATATATATATATATATATTTAGATATATATATATATATATATAGATATATATAATATATATATATATACGGTGGTTAGCACATTCGCCTCATAAATGTAATATCCTCCCCGTGCCCACTATACCTTTCATGTGAGGCTCATCTGGTGTGGATTTTTCCTGAAGGAACGCTGCGTGGCGCATATCTTGTTCTAATTCTACCCTGACAATACAAGAATCTTCGAGGTTTCTGAAAGCGCCGGAACAGCTGGCTGCACATCACAACGCCTGAGAATAAACGACTTACAGAGAGCCTGACGATGAATAGCTGGGTAAAATATTCAAAAGGGGGTTTATATACCAAGGAGGCATGGCTTAGGGGTTTAGCGGTTAGCACGTTCACCTCACACCTGCAGGGTTTAGGGTTCGAGTCCTGCCTCCGGGTGTGTGCGTGTGTGTGTGTGTGTGTGTGTGGGGTTTGCATGTTCTGAGATAGGCACAGGTCCCCCCTTGACCGCGAGAAGTCGGATAAAGCGGTAGAAGATGAATGAGTGAAGGTTGATACCACAAAAAAGAAACTCAGGTATCCTGTACTCTGATATACTGGCCTCTAGTGGCCCAAATCATGAATTGCATGTGGTAGAATCCCATATTAGCAATGCTTTGCATACATTAATTCATTCATTCATCTTCTAACGCTTTATTCGCTCTTCCCTCGGGTCACGGGGAGTCTGTGCCTATCTCAGGCGTCTATGGGCATTAAGGCAGGATACACCCTGGATGGAATGCCAACCCATCACAGGAACACACACACACACACACACACATTCATACACTAGGGACAATTTTCCAAGGTGCCAATCAACCTACCGTGCATGTTTTTGGACCGGGAGGAAACCGAAGAACCCGGAGAAAAACCCCCTGAGGCACGGGGAGAACATGCAAACTCCACACACACATGGCCGAGACGGGAATCGAACCCGGACCCCCTGCTTTACATGCATAAAGCATAAATATGGTATATTGGTCTATAATCACAGATGCCAAATAAAAAGTCAGTTCCTGGAATACTGTTAATCGGTGCATTCACTCTGGATTAGATCATAACCCAACTAAAAACATGTTTTTTTTTGTTTTGTTTTGTTTTGTTTGTTGTTTTTTTTGTAATATCACTTGAAGGAAATCCCCAAGAGTAATAAATGGAAAACTTTGTGAATCATCTATTGTTTGTCTTTTATGTAAGACGAGC
>JACRUU010000011.1:2854671-2869671 GCA_030449085.1 Kryptopterus vitreolus | reverse complement strand
GTATTAGAAGTGATATTACACAGGGACAGAGACAGAAATAGCAGACAAGAGACTGGACACAAGGACTCAAGTCACAAGGTCACATGTCAGCTGTTCTCATATGCAAGATGGGAATAGACAGAGAGAGAGAGAGAGAGAGAGGGAGAGGGTGAACAGGGTAATGTGATATGAGTGTGTGTTTTTAATTGTGGTCTAAAGGATCAATGTTGATTTCAATACAGGAAGCGGGACATGTTGTACCAGGGATGCAGATGCAGGGAAAAGCAATAGGTTTTATATATTATATAATCTGGCATTGAAAGAAAACAAAGGTGCTGCTTTATTGATCATTGTTTAATACTTTGTATTTTTGTGCATCGCTAATGATACGAACGCTAAGGCATGTGTGTAAGAGGTTGCACCTCATTTGTTTATCGCTGGGCTACTGATTGGAAGGTCAGGGGTTCGAGTCCCGGTCTAGCCAATCTGCCACCCTGCCAACCCAACAAGCCTTTAGAAAAGGTGTATCTCAGTGGTATACGGTGCTGGGATACTGATCGGAAGGTCAGGGGTTCGAGTCCCTGTCTAATCTGCCAATCTGCCACACTGCCAACCCAACAAGCCTTTAGAAAAGGAATATCTCAATGGTATACGGTGCTGGGATACTGATCGGAAGGTCAGGGGTTCGAGTCCCTGTCTAATCTGCCAATCTGCCACACTGCCAACCCAACAAGCCTTTAGAAAAGGAATATCTCAATGGTATACGGTGCTGGGATACTGATCGGAAGGTCAGGGGTTTTCGATCCCCAGTCCTGTCTAATCTGCCAATCTCTGCCACACTGCCAACCCAACAATCCTTTAGAAAAGGAGTATCTCAATGGTATACGGTGCTGGGATACTGATCGGAAGGTCAGGGGTTCGAGTCCCTGTCTAATCTGCCAATCTGCCACACTGCCAACCCAACAAGCCTTTAGAAAAGGAGTATCTCAATGGTATACGGTGCTGGGATACTGATCGGAAGGTCAGGGGTTCGAGTCCCTGTCTAATCTGCCAATCTGCCACACTGCCAACCCAACAAGCCTTTAGAAAAGGAGTATCTCAATGGTATACGGTGCTGGGATACTGATCGGAAGGTCAGGGGTTCGAGTCCCGGTCTAGCGAAGCTGCCACCCTGCCAACCCAACAAACCTTTAGAAAAGGTGTATCTCACTGGTATAAGGTGCTGGGATACTGATAAGGAGGTCAGGGGTTTGAGCCCCGGTATCACCAAGCTGTACCACTCTTGGGTCCTTGAGCAAGGCCCTTAAGACCCCCTGTGCTCCAGGGGGCGCTGTATCATGTCTGACCCCAGCTTCCAAAAACAAGCTGGGATATGCGAAGAAACAATTTCACTGTGCTGTAATGTGTATGTGAGAAATAAAAGCTATTATAATCTACGTCCAGCAATTCACCCTTCAATTATAGAGTCCCATGGTCACATTCCCCCAAGGGTTTTAGGGTGACTCAGGAACCCCAATAAACACAGAGAGAACTTCCCACACAACTCTATTAAGTAAGCTGAGCAGAGGGTTGTATGGAGGACGCTGTCAAGGGAATGGGGATTGACAAGTCTTCCTGATGTAAAAAAAAACCTTGACAAGGTTTTATTTATGCTTTTATCTTACATTTACATATACAGCATTTAGCAGACGCCCTCATCCAGAGCGACGTACAAATAGTGCTTTAGGTCTCCATCTAAGAATAAAAATACCTTCTTTTCTCTTAATTCTGCTTTTATCTTCATTTCTTATTTAGCGCCAAAACGCTGGAATAATCTACCTATAACTCTGTTCGGGACTAAATCTAGATTAAAGACCCATCTCTTTAACCTGTCATACACATAACACATTTAAACACTTATAATATTCAAACCATTTAAAGGGAAAGTCACGGTGGTTGCATGTTCTCCCCGTGCCTCAGGTGTTTTTCTCCGGGTTCTCCGGTTTCCTCCCCAGTCCAAAAACATGCACGGTAGGTTGATTGACACCTTGGAAAATTGTCCCATTGTCCCAATTGTTCATTCATCTTCTACCACTATATCTGGCCTTCCCTCGGGTCAGGGGGAGTCTGTGCCTATCTCAGGTGTCTATGGACATTAAGGCAGGATACACCCTGGATGGAACCCATCGCAGGACACACACACACACTCACAATCACACACACATTCATACACTAATGACAATTTTCCAAGGTGCCAATCAACCTACCGTGCATGTTTTTGGACCGGGGGAGGAAACCCTGAGGCACGGGGAGAACATGCACAAACTCCACACACACATGGCCGAGACGGGAATCGAACCCAGATCCTGGCGGTGTGAGGCGAACGTGCTACCCACTAAGCCACCGTGCCCCCAATCCGTATCAATTTGTTTTAATTAAAGGATGTCTATTTTATTTGCATCTAAAGTCTTTTAATAAAAGTGCTTGGGCCCAAAAATGACAAATCCGAACAATGGGAAAAATTGTTTACACTATTGTGTTTTTTTTTTTTTGTCGTCTTTTCACTCCCTGGGAAACTATTACCGATAAATCCTTGTAACGGTAATATCTCTCTCTAGACATTGTTGCGTACATCTAACCTTTAATCAAAGAGAGTGCTATTTGAAGAAAGAAAAAATGAAAAACACTCGCAGTCCAGGAAGAGACCCATAACCTTTTGACATTTGCTAACATTTCCCCTGGCACATGAAGTGCTGCGCCTGCAGGAGGTTTCATCGTGATGGAACTGTCATCCATAAAGACCTTGATTGATTGTGCGTTAAAACGTTAAGAATGTTTCCCCTTAAAGAGCAGCTGCTAACCAGCTCTAACTTAGCGACCCGCTAATGCTAGGCTAATCAGCCTCGGTCTCAAGAGACGGAAAGATTCGACGGCACTAAAGGGAAATATTTACCTTCCTTGAAAAACATCCGACGAGACGCATGCTTCAACCGCATGCATTACTCCTGTGCAGAGCTTAATTTTAAGATTTTTAAAAATTTCCTTTTATTTTGTTTTTCATATATATATATATATATATATATGAAAAAAAATATATATATATATATCCACTTTATATTCCATTTTTATATATTTAATAAAGTCAGTTATAATAAAACATGCTTTGCTAATTTTAGTTTTATTTTAGTTGCTTTTAAAATCTTGAATCTGTTATATATCAATGTTTTATTCTTACATAATACTATTACACGTTTAACAGTCTTATAATTATATACTGTATAAATAATAATATCTAAAGTCAATTCAGCTATTTAAAAAAGTCTTTTATAATAATATATAGTTTGCTAATTTTAGGTTTATTTTTAGGCGCTTTTAAAATCTTGAATCTGTTGTATATCCATTTTTTTATTCTTTCATAATACTATTACATGTTTAGCAGTCTTATAATTATATACTGTATGAATCATAATATCTAAAGTCTATTTAGATCTTTAGAAAATAAGTTATAATAAAACATGGTTTGCTAATTTTAGTTTTATTTTTAGGCGCTTCTGAATCTGTTATATATCAATGTTTTATTCTTACATAATACTATTACACGTTTAACAGTCTTATAATTATATACTGTATAAATAATAATATCTAAAGCCTATTTAGATATTAAAAAACGTCTATTATAATAATACATGGTTTTCTAATTTTAGGTTTATTTTTAGGCACTTTTAAAATCTCTAATCTGTTGTATATCAATGTTTTATTCTTACATAATACTATTACACGTTTAGCAGTCTTATAATAATATACTGTATAAATAATAATATCTAAAGTCTATTTAGATATTAAAAACAGTTTATTATAATAAAACATGGTTTGCTAATTTTATTTTTATGTTTAGGCGCTTCTGAATGTGTTATATATCAATGTTTTATTCTTACATAATACTATTACATGTTTATCAGTCTTATAATAATATACTGTATAAATAATAATATCTAAAGCCTATTTAGATATTAAAAAACGTCTATTATAATTTGAAGAATGCATCAGCATGCCTCGGGGAGTCACTCTATCAGCAAACCTGGAATAAAATCCTATTTTTTTGTTTTGTTTGTTTGTTTTTTTTAATAATACCTTATCCCACGTACAGCTATAAATAGCACACAAAGCAGATTTATGGCATTTCGGAGATGCCCATATGCAGAACAAACCCCATATGACATCTTTAACTACAATGGCCTGACTATGATATATCCACTCTCACATATTGCTCAAGAGGAGAAATGACCCATCACCTGACTTCTCCCAAGCTTTGTTTTCCCTCTATTTCCTCGACCTGTCTTAAAAGCCTGGGAAAAGTGATTCCCATTGGGAAAGAGGAAGCGAAGAACCCTAGCTGCAAGCTGCATGTGTCATTAAGCTACAAGTGTTTTAATCCACTGGCTAGAGCTGTGATGAAGGGAAGTCTGTGATGAAAAAGGTGCTAATCTAAGACATCTGGCAACCTCCTTCGCCTCTGTTGCGCAATAACGATCTCTCAAACCTTTGCAAGGCCCTTATGACGAGCTGTTGTGAGTGTTTGGCCACTCATTGGCTTTTTTATGAAGTCTTTTGGGGACGATGTTGGTAACAGGCCAAGCATATACAATAGACATACTGTATCAGGACCTCCAGATGACTGGACCTTCGAAGCATTTATATATGTGGATGTGTGCTCAGTGGTCTAAGGCACTGGGTTACTGATTGGAAGATCCGGGTTCAAGCCCCCAGTATGGCCAAGCTGCCGCCCCTTGGATCCTTGAGCGAGACCCTTAACCCTCTGTGTGCTCCAGGGGGCGCCGTATCATGGCTGCGCTCTGACCCCCATACTACCAAACAACAAGCTGGGATATGCGAAGAAAGAATTTCACTAATGTTTATGTGACAAAATAAAGGCTATTCTTTTTCTCTTTCATGATTTGAACCCTGGAACTTGATCGGGGAAGACGGGATAAGTATTTAAAGATGGGGTTGAGAAAACAAAATCGACGAACATATGGAAAAGGTTAACAGAATCGCGTACATCATGACACTATCGGTATTTTCTCGTTGTTTTTGTTGTTGTTTTTTTGTTTGTCACACATCGTATCCGCTAATCCAGTTCATTGTCGTCGAAATAATAATAATAATAATAATAATAATAATAATAATCAGTTCATTTTGTACATTTCAGCACTTTCTTTCTTTCGTTCTTTTTTTTTTTTATAAACTGCATTCCTAACATATGAATTGTGGGCTAATGTAGGCAAGGGACACTAAATCAAGGTCATGACGTTATTTCAATGTGACTTAAGTTAAATGTCAGGATGATGTGTAACTGGGACAGGCCTCCAGAGAGTTTTAAAGTTTGGCCACGCAGTGTTATGAAATACAGCGGCCTTTAAGCGGCCGGTGTCTAAAGGCTTCCTCTGAATCTCAGAGCTCATTAATCTAAAGCACAAGCTTCCCCCTGCTCTGCCTTTTGCCTTGCACACGTTTTCCCTACAACTTATAAACTACACTCACTGACAATATAGTCCAATTATTTATCCATGAGAAGTAATGTGTGATGTAACATTAAATCAGTGACAGATTTACAGAAACACCCACCCACCCCAACCAAACCCCATCTGTAAAATATATCATCATCACATTTTTAATGTTGGCAGGGGAAAATGATGGACTAAAATGTCAATCTGTGTGTTTGTACAATTTCACCAAAACATATATATATATATATATATATATATATATATATATATATATATATATATATATATATATATATATATATATATATTTACATAATCCACATTTATAATTTCTAATGTTTCCACGAGTATTGATGGCCTAAAATGTTGTTGGTATACAATTTCACCAAATATAAATATATATTATAATTATATTACACACACACACACACACACACACACACACACACATATATATATATATATGTGTGTGTGTGTGGTCGGTGTTGTGTATGTGTGTTTGTATGTACCAACAACATTTTATTTACCATTTTACTAAATGTCCATCATTACTAAATATACTAAATGTATCTGTATATATATATATATATATATATATACATATATATATATATATATATATATATATATATATATATATATATATATGTATATACTGTTCTAATGTTTCCATGAGTATTGATTTCCTAAAATGTTGTTGTTATACATTTTCAGCAAATATAAATATATATTATAATTATATTACACCACGCACACGCACGCACAAACACACACATCAATACTAAATATACTAAATGTATATATATATATATATATATATATATATATATATATATATATATATATATATAGATAGATAGATAGATAGATAGATAGATAGATAGGTATAAATATATATATATATATATATATATATATATATATATATATATATATAGTTAGATATATAGATTTTTTATCTATATATCTATGTATAACCGTATGTATAACAGATTCCTGAACAGTATAAACCACAGCGCGACGAGACCTATATATAGGTCTCGTTGCGCTGTGGTTATACTGTTCAGGAATATGTTATACATGCAGGAATATAGATGGCTAACATTCAAAATTTAACATATATATATATATATATATATATATATATATATATATATATATATATATATATATATATATATATATAATATATATATAATCTATATATATATATATATATATAGGGTTGCTATAGAGTGGGAATAGAATATACCTCAGCGCACAGTGTTCTCTATAACATTCTTTTCTTTTTAAATGATATATTTATTGAGCACGTCAGGTCTAAACCGACGGGCCCTGGCGATTAAAAATAGAAAGAAAACCTTTGTTTTTGTTTTGCATGGTAATCGGAACCTGGTGTCACAGCATAGATTTCCCCTGCGCTTCTCCCTTGTCTCAAATGAGATGGACAAACCCTTTAGAGAAAAATCTTTAGACCACACTCTCCTCCTGAGATTTAATCAGGTTAATGATCAAATCTAATCTGCACAGGCCTCTTGCCCGTGCTGGAAGGCAGCATAATCGCCCCGTTTGGCTATAATCTCTGCACCAACCCAGTACCTTATTCTATTACCACTCATCAAGAGCTCAGAGATTGTAACGACTCCTTGGCCACGCCCCCTAATCCAGCACTGACCTCTGCAGATGAGTCCCTCCTTGTTGAGTGTCTGTTTGCACACTCCGCAGTGCTTGCTCTTCTTAAACGTCTTCACCCGGAACGTGTGGGAGTGAACGGCCTCAAAATCCTCCGGCTTCAAAAGAGGGACACAAAAGAGGAACTGAGTAAACATAATGCATGACGAAAAAAACAACAACAACAAAGAAAAAAACAAACAGTATGCATCTCATGCATCTCCAGTTGTTTCGGATTGAAATATCCATGCCGAACATCTGTTTTAAATATCCAGGAGAAATGATTACACTCCGCTTAATAAGGACAAGCTGACAATGCAGACATTAAAGTACCCAACATGAGGTAATGCTCTCGAATGCGCTCCCTTTCATCATTCCCCGTGGCTGAAGGGAAAAAAAAAATCCTGGAACCCATTTAACCAGAGCAAAAGTCATTTCCATTTCCATGTACCAAAATACCATATGACGGCTGTGACAGAATTAGCATGTCAAGCAAGCTTCATCTTGGAAATGTTCGAGAAGTGCACTGGAGCACCATCGATATAACAACGCTACAATATTAACCTGATATAAGCAAATACACTGAAATGCTCCGTATAAATATTTCATGTTGTGTAATTATCCCATTCTGTAAAGCTGCTTCGGGACGACGCACGTTGTGAAAAGCGCTATATAAACACGTTATGACACGTTATGTCATCTCATTAGAGTCGTTAAGTACCCAGGACCACCTCAGACCTCGAAAACCTTATGACAGGGATGTATAATGCCCATAAGCCTTTATAAAAGGTACATCTCAGTGGTCTAAGGTGCTGGGTTACTGATCGGAAGGTCATTGGTTCAAGCCCTGGTATCACCAGTGTACCGCTCTTGGGGTGCCGTATCATGGCTGCATTATATTTACTGCATATCCAGAGCGACTTTCTAAGGCCCAGTAGTGGTGAGGTGGTAGAGGGAGGTGTATCCAGTGATTAAGGTGTTGGACTCTGGACCGGAAGATCACGGGTTCAAACTCCACCACCATCAAGCTGCCACTAGTGGGCCCTTGAGCAAGGCCCTTAACCCTCAGTTGCTCAGTTGTAAGTCGCTCTGGATAAGAGCGTCTACCAAATGCCGTAAATGTAAATGGTGCCGGGATTCAAACTTGCAACCCTCTGGTCTGGAGTCCAATGCTTTCACTGATCTCCAACCTCCCTGGCTGACGTCCTTATCCAGAGCGACTTTCTAAGGCCCAGTAGTGGTGAGGTGGTAGCCCAGTGGTTAAGGTGTTGGACTCTGGACCGGAAGATCACGGGTTCAAACCCCACCATCATCAAGCTGCCACTAGTGGGCACTTTAGCAAGGCCCTTAACCCTCAGTTGCAAGTTGCTCTGGATAAGAGCGTCTGCCAAATCTGTAAATGTAAATGTAAATGGTGCCGGGATTCAAACTTGCAACCCTCCGGTCTGGAGTCCAATGCTTTCTCCAACCTTCCCGTCTGTAAGCATTCTAAGCATTGTGATCATTATTTAGGAGCTCAGGGAGGCGGTAGTCCAGTGGTTAAGATTAAGGACCAGAAGATCATGGGTTCAAACAGCACCACCACCAAGCTGCCACTAGTGGGCACTTGAGCAAGGCCCTTAACCCTCAGTTGCTCAGTTGCAAATCGCTCTGGATAAGATCGTCTGCCAAATGCCGTAAATGTAAATGGTGCCGGGATTCAAACTTGCAACCCTACGGTCTGGAGTCCAATGCTTTAACCACTGATCTCCAACCTTCCCGGCTGTAAGCATTCTAAGCATTGTGATCATTATTTAGGAGCTCAGGGAGGCGGTAGTCCAGGGGTTAAGGTTAAGGACCAGAAGATCATGGGTTCAAACAGCACCACCACCAAGCTGCCACTAGTGGGCACTCGAGCAAGGCCCTTAACCCTCAGTTGTAAGTGGCTCTGGATAAGGGCGTCTGCCAAATGCTGTAAATGTAAATCTGTAAATTGTTATGCTGGGAAGTTCCTCAAAAAGTCTTAACACCATTAATCATGGCATGAACACATTTAAACCTTTGCCTTCTCAGCATTGGGGCAGACGCCCTTATCCAGTGCGACTTGCAACTGAGGGTTAAGGGTCTTGCTCAAGGGCCAACTAGCGGGAGCTACCTCGGTGGTGTTGGGATTTGAACCTGCAGTCTTCTGGTCGAGAGTCCAATGCCTTAACCTCTGAGGCAGCACCTCCCATAGCACCTCTATTTTTCTTTAAGAATGTATTTTTGGTCGCATGGTCTCATTACCATTTACAAAGATCCGAAATGCCATAAATCCCAGTCCTTGCTATAGTTTCTGTCTAGATGCAAGCGCAGTCTATAGTCAGCTTCGTGCAGGAAGGGAAAAAAGAAGGATAGACACAAAAACGAGAGAATATAGGAAACCCCAGGTGTGACATGAGGGTCATAGAAGTGGATTTTGACCTAATAGCATATACAAAGCCTTTATGGAAAAGGACATCCTGGTGTGTGTGTGTGTGTGTGTGTGTGTGTGTGTGTGTGTGTGTGTGTGTGTGCATATGTCTACCACCTTTTTTATTTCCTTATCTGGATCTGGCCATGTTTTCAGATCGGTGTTATCACTGAGGAAATGAGCGAATATATTTTCCGTCCGAGTATTTCATTTATCTCAGACTGTGGTCGGTGGTGACTGAGACACAGTGACACCATTTCCTCCGAGTATTTGCTCAGATGTTTTCCATTTGGAGGTTGGTCTTGTGTGGAAAATGTCTGCCCAGGCACCAGAACTGCACTTCACTACACTGCTTACACATTTAATAATAAAATAAAACCTAACCTGTCTTTATACAGAGAACAAAACCAACAATAGTGCTACTTTTTCATTCATTCATTCATTCTTCTACCGCTTTATCCGATCTTCCCTCGGGTCACGGGGAGTCTGTGTCTATCTCAGGCGTCTATGGGCATTAAATCAGGATACACCCTGGATGGAATGCCAACCCATCGCAGGTTCACACACACACACACACACATTCATACACTAGAGGACAATTTTCCAAGGTGCCAATCAACCTACCGTGCATGTTTTTGGACCGGGAGGAAACCGGAGAACCCGGAGAAAAAACCCCTGAGGCATGGGGAGAACATGCACACACACATGGCTGAGACGGGAATCGAACCCGGATCCTGGCGGTGTGAGGCGAACGTGCTAACCACTAAGCCACCGTGCCACTTAGGTAGTATACAGTACTGAGCAAAAGTACAGGTGTGAAAAAAAACAAAGAATGCGTTCAGAAATATAAATAAATAATATTGCATATTTTGGTGAATTTACGAAATGCAACGTGAGCAAATGAAAGAAAAACATAGAAATGAAATCAATATTTGTTGTGAGTGACGTTTAGAAGAAGTAGAAGTAGTGGAAGTGATGGCACCCCCCCCCCCCACACACACACACAGAGTCCTGATCTCTACATGATGGAGTGTGTGTGGGATTTACATGAAGAGACAGAAGGATGTGAGAACGTCTCCATCCACAGAAGATCTGTGTTTACTTCTCCAAGATGGAACAAACAACCAGCCGAGTTCCTTCATAAACACTGTGTGTAAGTGTAAATAGAAGTGTTACTGCTGTTTTGAAGGTAAAATGTGTTCACAACAAATATTGATTTCATTCCCATTTCATTCACTGCATTTCCTTCATTGATGAAAGTAAATAATTAACCTTTCCATGTTTGAAAGCATTCTTTGTTTACACATTTTTTTTTACACCTGCCTAAAACTTTTGCACAGTACTGTAGGAATGAGGGTGCTGTAATCGTCATTATGATCCCCGAATCAGAATATTCCAGCATATGAATGTATAAACACAGCAGTGGTCGTAATTCCTGCAGGAAAGGGCGACAGATGACACGTTTGCCTGGAACAAAGACAGCCTGGACACACAGCCGGGGGTTTTCCTCTCAGGCAGACTTAAAGCGACCTGGCATTTCACTACAGCTAATGATCTGCTCTTTCACAGCGTGTGGAAACTCCAGATCTGCTCACATATATAGGCCTCAAGTACTTTTGCAGGACCTCATTTTTGATGTGTGTGTGTGTGTATGTGTGTGTGAACCATCACTGTACAGCCCATTGGTAGTACACCTGCAGGTTAACAGACCAAGACTCAAGGTCTCAAGCTCAATCACAGGTACCCTCATATATAGTATATAATCCCCTAAAATTCTGCAGAGGGATTAGACTGTCAGACCAGACACTGTTCCTCCTCCAAGACATCACTGTTCATTCATTCATCTTCTACCGCTTTTTATCCCATCTTCTCTGGGGTCGCGGCGAGCCTGTGCCTATCTCAGGAGTCTTGGGGCATTAAGGCAGCACCCATCGCATGTTTTGAGACACGGGGAGAACATGTAAACTCCATGCACGCACATACACACGCGTACAGTAAGGCGGGAATCGAACCCCCAACCTTGGAGGTGTGAGGAAAGAGCAAAAATCATCATTCATTCATCTTCTACCGCTTTATCCGATCTTCCCTCGGGTCACGGGGAGTCTGTGCCTATCTCAGGCGTCTATGGGCATTAAGGCAGGATAAACCCTGGATGGAATGCCAACCCATCGCACGGCACACACACACACACACTCTCACTCACACATTCATACACTAGTGACAATTTTCCAAGGTGCCAATCAACCTACCGTGCATGTTTTTGGACCGGGGGAGAAACCGGAGAACCCGGAGAAAAACCCCCTGAGGCACGGGGAGAACATGCACAAACTCCACACACACATGGCCGAGACGGGAATCGAACCCGGACCCTGGCGGTGTGAAGCGAACGTGCTAACCACTAAACCACCGTGCCCCTGAAAGAGCAAAATACATTTAAATATATACAAAATAAACAGCAAAAGACATAAAACCGAGGTCAGTAGGCGAGAATTCTTTTCAGTGTAACATGCAGAAGAAAAACTACAGGACACCACAAACCGTGGTAATCTCTGTATCTAGGACAACCAACAGAGAAAATATTAATTAACCGTGGAAAAAAAAAAAAAAAACATGCTCTATTTCCAAAGATATCGCATAAAAATGGAGACAATAATTGAGTATGTGTTGTTTATTAGTGCCTTCGATAACATCTGTTTCATATCTGCCGCTTTCCCGGGTTACTCGTCCTAGTTTTTCCTTTTTTTTTTTTTTTCCCTTTTTTTTTTTTTCATGAAACTAAAACCATAAACGAAACCCAGATGAAAGAGAGAGAGAGAGAGAGAAGAGAGAGAGAGAGAGAGAGAGAAGCAAGTAGGCGATTAATGAATGAAGCAATGTAGAGTCAGTATTGTGAAAAACTTATACGATTGGTTATGAGATGCATATTATATTTTCATATACTGTATATATACATATCATATATATATATATATATATATATATATATATATATATATATATATATATATATATATATATATATATATATATATATAGGGGGGCACGGTGGTTTGGCTTAGTGGTTAGCACGTTCGCCTCACACCGCCAGGGTCCGGGTTCGATTCCCGTCTCGGCCATGTGTGTGTGGAGAGTTTGCATGTTCTCCCCGTGCCTCAGGGGTTTTTTTCTCCGGGTTCTCCGGTTTCCTCCCGGTCCAAAAACATGCAAAACATGCACGGTAGGTTGATTGGCACCTTGGAAAATGATCCCTAGTGTGTGGAATGTGTGTTGTGTGTGTGTGTGTGTGTGTGTGTGTGTGTGTGTGTGTGTGTTGTCCTGCGATGGGTTGGCATTCCATCCAGGGTGTATCCTGCCTTAATGCCCATAGACGCCTGAGATAGACACAGACTCCCCGTGACCCGAGGGTATAGATAGGATATAGCGGTATATAGAAGATAATGGTAGAAGATGAATGAATAATATATATATATATTAGATATATATATTAATATATCTATATATATATATATATATATATATATATATATATATATATATATATAAAAATCCAGAAACACCCATTTTTGCCTTTATCAAATTAGCAATTAGCCAGAGTCAGTCAGACTCAGCCAAAAGGGGGCTTTCCTTATGCTTTCCAGGGCGATTCCTTATAAAAGTAACAGCACACCTCAATCACACCATCGGGCCGCACGATATGAGGTACGATTCGTGACGATCGGACAAAAACTGTGGGACGAAAATTTGACCGAAGCGAGAGAAAGAGAGAAAGATTATAATATTGATGCTTTTGCACACGTCACTAATAAATAAATAAGTAAATAAATAAATAAATAAATAAATAAATAAAAAATTGTGAACTGGTTATTAAAATAGACATCTGACAATGGGGGGAGGGGGTGTAGCTCAGTGGTTTAAGGTGGTCAGGGGTTCAAGCCCCGGAATTAACCAATTTGCCACTGTTGGGTCCTTGAGCAAGGCCCTTAACACCCCGTGCTCTAGGGGGCGCAATTTTCGGCAATGGGAAAATAAATCCTCGTACAAAAAACGGAACTAAAATCGGTGCTGCTGATTAAAATAAAACAGGCACCAGGTGAAGGGGTTGCTGGGAGTTCATGTGCTAACCATTACTTATCCTTATTACCATTATATTGAATTTCCCCCTGCTTTCTGTAAATAGGAAACGGTCATCATTCATTCATTCATTCATCTTCTAGCGCTTTATCCGATCTTCCCTCGGGTCACGGGGAGTCTGTGTCTATCTCAGGCGTCTATGGGCATTAAGGCAGGATACACCCTGGATGGAATGCCAACCCATCGCACAGGACACACACACACACACACACACATTCATACATTCACACTAGGTACAATTTTCCAAGGTGCCAATCAACCTACCGTGCATATTTTTGGACCGGGAGGAGGAAACCGGAGAACCCGGAGAAAAACCCCCTGAGACACGGGGAGAACATGCACAAAAACTCCACACACACACATGGCCGAGACGGGAATCGAACCCGGATCCCTGGCGGTGTGAGGCGAACGTGCTAACCACTAAACCACCATAGTGCCCCCGGAAATATAGATTTAGTGGGTAGCTGGAACAAATCTTTGGGCTAGAATGGGCCAGAAAACCAAAGGATGAATCCGTTGTAATATCCAGGTTACCCGTGCCTTAGTGTTCGAAACGCCACATCGCTGGTAAACTGGTCGTTGCACGCACTGAAAGGTTTAAATGCGCCAGATTAAGAAAGAATGAAACATTTTTTTTTAAAATAAATAAATAAATAACAAAGGCAGCATCATTTAAACTGTTATTAAAAATAGCCTACATGGGAAATAATTACACACCGTCATACCACATGTACACCCTCTTTAAATATTATCTTTTTCATTAAAAGAAAGAAAAGAAAAAAAAAACAAAGACATTGCATCGAATGGGGGGGGGGGGGGCACAGTGGCTTAGTGGTTAGCACGTTCGCCTCACACCGCCAGGGTCCGGGTTCGATTCCCTGTCTCGGACATGTGTGTGTGGAGTTTGTGCATGTTCTCCCCGTGCCTCAGGGGGTTTTTCTCCGGGTTCTCCGGTTTCCTCCCCCGGTCCAAAAAAACATGCACGGTAGGTTGATTGGCACCTTGGAAAAAAAATTGTCCCTAGTGTATGAATGTGTGTGTGAATGTGTGTGTGTGTGTGTGCCCTGTGATGGGGACAGTTTGGCATTCCATCCAGGGTGTATCCTGCCTTAATGCCCATAGACGCCTGAGATAGGCATGGGCCGAACAGAGGAGTGTCAAATTTTCCCATTCATTTTCTATGGACGCGGAATGTCACGGATTTCCTGAAATTCCGGACAGGTGTAGGTGGTCGGGAAATATATGATCGCGATCCACTCCGGACCCCTTACGAGTGGATTTGTCCATATGTGCATGTCGGAC
>JACRUU010000011.1:2822171-2844671 GCA_030449085.1 Kryptopterus vitreolus | reverse complement strand
CACGGTAGGTTGATTGGCACCTTGGAAAATTGTCCCTAGTGTATGAATGTGTGTGTGTGTGTGTGTGTGTGTGTGTGTGTTCTGCGATGGGTTTGGGTTGGCATTCCATCCAGGGTGTATCCTGCCTTAATGCCCATAGACGCCTGAGACGCACTGACGCCCCGTGACCCGAGGGAAGATCGGATAAAGCGGTTAGAAGACGAATGAATGAATGAATACATAAAGAGAAACATGCAAACTCCACACACACATGGCCGAGACGGGAATCGAACCCGGACACTGGCGGTGTGAAGGCAAACGTGATAATCCACTAAGCCACCGTGCCCCACAATATATATATAATATATATATATATATATATATATATATATATATATATATATATATATATATATATCCAGTCTCAAAGACCCTAGGCATAAGCAATCCCACCTATGTAACAGAGATTATAACACCGCTACTCCTCATGGCTTCTTAGACAAGAGAACAATGAATGCAATCGTGTACAGGATTTCTTAGCAAGCGCTTCTAACTATTTTGGAATTAAAACGGAGCACGATTTGCTTGTCAGTAACCCCCGACAAATATTTAACATACATTTAGCCTTTCAAACTAAAACAGAGGAAGACAGCGAATATATAAAACAAACAAATAAATAAATAAATCAGCATCTAAATCAAAGTGCTCGCGAGCCCGCATCGTCCATGAACTCCATGTTGCCTAAATATTTAGATAGTCGGAAAAATGCAGAAAGAAAAGGGACGCGCCTCATTTCTGAAAATCCCCTCTTAATTCCGACTTTATTTGTTTTTTTTTTTCCGCGTCAATAAATCCACACAAAATGTTCTTCTCACAATTTCTCGAACGTTCTCTTTCTTCATTTCCTTTCAAATCATCCTGTACACCTCAGAAACCCCCCCCCCCCCTCACCACCACCACCACCACCACCACCACCAATAAACCAGAATCCCCCAAAATCCCCAGGAACATCACCATCACTGATCCCTCACCCCCCCCCCCCCACCACCAAACCCCCCCCCCCCAACACCCAAAGCTCTATAGTCCTGTTCATTTATTCCTGATCCGAAATCCCACAGTGTGATTTCACATTCCAGCCAACAAACCTAGCTTCAAATCCCCACCAAATATAATCTAAATCCCCAGCCTAAATCTCCACAGTCTCGCTTCGCCACCCATCCCAAAAACCACACCGTCCTATTCCTGCTACTCCGCCCCACACCATTTATCCCCACCAAATCCTGCACCATCAACGCCCCCCCTCCCCACCCCAAGTCACAAATCCCCACCCCAAGTCACAAATCCCCACCATCTTTCAAAAATCACCCCAAAGCCTCACAATCCCTGTCCACCACCCAGGAACAAATCCCAACACTGCTTAATTAGCCACATCCTAACTACCGTAAACCCTGCATCATCTATGTCTATCCCAAAAAGCCACACTATTGTATAAATAGTGTGTAAATATATATATATATATATATATATATATATATATATATACTATATATATATATATATATATATATGAAGGGAGCACGGTGGCTTAGTGGTTAGCACGTTCGCCTCACACCGCCAGGGTCCGGGTTCGATTCCCATTTTGGCCATGTGTGTCTCCCCGTGCCTCAGGGGGTTTTTCTCTCCGAGGTTCTCCAGGTTTCCTCCCCGGTCCAAAAACATGCACGGTAGGTTGATTGGCACCTTGGAAAATTGTCCCTAGTGTATGAATGTGTGTGTGTGTGTGTGTGTGTGTGTGTGTGTGTGTGTGTGTGTGTGTGTGTGTGTGTGTGTGTTAAAGCCCATAGACGCCTGAGATAGGCACAGACTGGCCGTGACCCGAGGGAAGATCGGATAAAGCGCTAGAAGATGAATGAATGAATATATATATATATATATATATATATATATATATATATATATATATATATATATATATATATATAATATATATATATGAATAAATTATCATAAATAAATAAAAAAAAGTACCTGAACACTTGCTTTCAATGTTAACTATAAAACTCTATTAGGCATCCTGCTGGGACTATTTGTATTTTGTGTGTGTGTGTGTGTGTGTGTGTGTGTGTGTGTGTGTGTGTGTGTGTGTGTGTGTGTGGTGAGTGTACACACACAAACCACTAGTGGAGCACCACAGCAACCATCCGTACTTCATTCCAGAGCTTCCATCACTCAAGTTCAGCAATGCAGCGTGCACAATAAATCTGTCTGTGAGCAAAGCGCTCACTCTATCATTTACACACTGGGCAGCAGGACAGACATAAATAATCCTTTCTCTGAGAAACAGCCAGGATCCAACAAAATCCTGGTGTCTGATACAAAGTCCATGTCCCACAATGAGAAGGGACGCTTGTGCCAAGACTAAAGATTGACCTTAAAGTACGGCATACGCGCTATTTTCGACACATTTATAGGGGAACGACATCAAGTGGGACTATTTTGGAGCTGGCCAAGTTTAAAAAATATATAAAACAACACACCGAAACACGGGGACGTTTTATTATAACAGTTCATTTGCGGGGGGATGACATTAGGCTTGGTCCCAGACTGAATTCATCACCCTATATATATTCATTCATTCATTCATCATCTACCGCTATATCCGATCTTCCCTCGGGTCACGGGGAGCCTGTGCCTATCTCAGGCGTCTATGGGCATTAAGGCAGGATACACCCTGGATGGAATGCCAACCCATCACAGGACACACACACTCACATTCACACACACATTCATACACTAGGGACAATTTTCCAAGGTGCCAATCAACCTGTTTTTTTGGACCGGGGAGGAAAACCGGAGAACCCGGAGAAAAAACCCCTGAGACACGGGGAGAACATGCAAAACTCCACACACACATGGCCGAGACGGGAATCGAAAACCCGGATCCTGGTGGTGTGAGGCGAACGTGCTAGCCACTAAGCCACCGTGCTCCTCCCTATATATATATACATATATATATATATATATATATATATATATATATATATATATATATATATATATATATATATATATATATATCCAAAGAGTACCCAAGGTACAGGACATATATCCTGATAATGTTCAGCATAATCTCTGGCACCAACAGCGTCATTAATTCAGTTTTATTAGCTCTTATATTTATATTTATTTATATTTATAAGTTATGACTATACTGGGTTTGGTGCTGGTCCAGGTTATTCAACTTTAAATCAACCCTAAATACTTAAAGGGGATGCATGTGGATCATTTGCCCACTATACAAGAGAGGAGGGATTGGAATGTGACCCCTCGGTCTAGCAGGATCATGTGTTTTTCATTTAGTACAAGTTCCTTCTCAAAGGCTTGTTATTTCTCTCGTCCACTAATCTCAGGTGAATTTTATTTTTCCACAGACTTAAAATAGGAGATTACTCAGGACAAAACCTACAAAATAATAATGCTGAATTAATATCTGAATCAGTAGAATTAATGAATGAGATCCACACTGTACATATTCTCAAAACGAAACCGGATCCAGGAAACGGCTTTATAACCTCTGTCAAAAATCCTGACTATAGCAATATTTGTTTACTTTTTTTTTTTTCAGCCCAAACCTAAATTTATCATCGCTGACACTTTCAATGTGACATATTGTCTTCACCAGGGAGAGGAAAAAGAAGTATAAGATCAAAAACTCACCATAGAATTATTGTTAGAATTAGAATTAAGTTCAGTAACATAGCGCTGAAAATTAATGTAATTAATTAATCAATTAAAAAGTGTAATTGTAGTGATTTTTATTCATATTGTTTAATTGTTATTTTTGATTTCATTTTTTAATTTTTTATTATCATTAGCATCATCATCATCATCATCATCATCATCATCATCATCATCATCATCATTATTATTATTATTATTATTATTATTATTATTATTATTATTATTATTATTGTTATTATTATTATTATTATTATTATTATTATTATTATTATTATTATTATATATTATTATTATTATTATTATTGTTTGTTTTTTGTAATTATCATCATATTATTATTATTATTATATTATTCTTTTTTATTATTAATATTATTATTATAATTATTATCATTATTATTATTATTATTAGCATCATCATCATCATCATCATCATTATTATTATTATTATTATTATTATTATTATATTATTAGTTGTATTGTTATTATCATGGCTTGTTGTTATTATTATTATTATTATTATTATTATTATTATTATTTTTCGTTTATTTTTGTATTATTTAGCATCATCATCATCATCATCATCATCATCATCATCAGGCTCATCATCATCATCATCATCATCATCATATTATTATTATCATCATTAAAATTATTGTTGTTGTTGTTGTTGTTGTTGGTTGTGGTTATTATTATAATTATTATTATTAAGTTTTGCGTTATTGTTTTTTTTGTAATTATTCAGTAGGAGCATTAGCATCATCATCATCATCATCATTTAACTTTCGACTCATCGTTGTAACGGCACACCTAAAAGTTCAAAGTAGGCGAAGCCTATATCTTTGTAGATATACACAACGTAGACTTGATAGATCTCTCTATGCCCTCGATCCTTGGTCAAATCCAAAAAAATGCTTAGCTTTGCCACTTAGCCGCTCTAAGCAAAGAACAAAGCGCTCTTTGTATAGTGCCACCTACTGGCAAAGCTACGTAATAGCCACGATCAAGTTTTTCAAGTCCAAAAGCTCTGTCTTTGTCCTTGTGTTCTTCAGTGGCTCAGTTGCTTGAACCCAGAAGAATATATTCATCATTATTATTATTATTATTATTCTTATTATTATTATTATTATTATTATTATTATTATTATTATCTGTTTACATCCTAAATGACAAACAAAACAACAACAAATAGGCCCAAGGCGCATCGCTTTCGCCCTCCTGCGATGTAAACGCTCAGAAAAAGAACTAGTGCAAATTTTATAAACGCACTTTTCCTTAGCCTAGGGAAGGCTTCCATCTGTTCCAGATGCTTTAATGACATACAGCGCGCACATACACGTTACGCCGCGGCGTAATCGCACACTTGTGTAATCAGAAAAAAAAAACGATTGTGTAGCAGTTGTTTCACGAGAAGAGTCAGGGTTAAATCAAAGAGAAGCCTTCCAAATTTATGACGCCTTAATAGTGGTATTTCGTGGCACGTAAATGGATTAGAAGAAACGTATCCAGAGCTTTAATCATTACCTTGTAAGGTTTGGTGAAAGTTGAGCTACGCGTTACCTAGACGGACCCCTAACTCTTGGCTAAAGTGCATGTTATTCAGACTCCGTCAGAAAGGGTTGTTTATCAAAGCTGTACAGAGCTCTGTTTCACCATCCCTGGTGTAAAAAACAAAACAAAACAGGGCTTACATAGTGCATAGTCTAATATGTGGGAACAGATATTTCTAATATTCATCAAATATGAATTTTGAATATGGACTTCGAGTCAGGAGGCACGGTGGTTTAGTGATTAGCACGTTCGCCTCACACCGCCAGGGTCCGGGTTCGATTCCCGTCTCGGACATGTGTGTGTGTGTGGAGTTTGCATGTTCTCCCCGTGCCTCAGGGGGTTTTTCTCCCGGTTCTCCGGCTTCCTCCCGGTCCAAAAACATGCACGGTAGGTTGATTGGCACCTTGGAAAATTGTCCCTAGTGTATGAATGTGTGTGTGTGCGATGGGTTGGCATTCCATCCAGGGTGTATCCTGCCTTAATGCCCATAGACGCCTGAGATAGGATAAAGCAGTAGAAGATGAATGAATGAATGAATGACTTTGAGTCACAATAAAGTAATATTAAATATTTTTTTTGCATTTACATTTGCTTATAAAAACGTTCTGTTTTCTAGGACATGCATGAATTTGCACAACACATGTAGCACAAGCAAAAATGTTTATTATACATGTCTTATCTTCAAGGCATGACTTGGCATCACAACAACAACAAAAAAGCTTCTGTATCATAAGTTTGTAATAACAGAGTAAATTTTACGCTTTTTTTTAATTTTTACGGAGACTTAAAGTATTTTTGTACGTCTCTTTGGATAAGGGCGTCTGTAGATGCAAAGTGAGGGGCGTGGCTTAGTGGTTTAAGGCGCTGGGATACTGAACAGAAGCTCGGCCAAGCTGCCACCCTTGAGCAAGGCTCTTAAACCTCTGTGCTCCAGGGGGCGCTGTATCATGGCTGACCCTGCGATTCTTCAGGATATACGAAGAAACAATTTCATTGTGCTGTAATGGCTGTGTGACAAATAAAGGCTATTCTTCCAAATATTCCATCCGCCCATCTTCTACCGCTTTATCCCATCTTCCCTCGGGTTATGGGGAACCTGTGCCTATCCCAGGCTGTCATCGAGCATCAAGGGCGCCCTCTAGAGTATCTTATGTGCCGTGCGATTTATTGTGAATGTGTCGAAAAAGCAAAAAAAATCCTAGCAGGCATTTTGCCAGTGATAATGAATAAGCCGTGTGAATCCGTGAATAGGGAAGGTGGTGTAGCTCAGTGGTTAAGGTGTTGGACTCTGGACCATGAAGATCACGGGTTCAAACTCCACCACCACCAAGCTGCCACTAGTGGGCCCTTGAGCAAGGCCCTTAATCTGTAGCATTCTGAGGTATTCAATGCTCATCTATATGTTTCTGGCAATAGTGCGTTTGTCCCACTTATACAAATGCTCAACAAAAACTTTCATAATATATAAGCGCGTTTCCGTGACCCTTCGAAATACACACATTTAAATAGCGAATTGAAAATATGCCTAACGGAAACAAATTCGCAAAACGCATGTTTTTACGCATGTTTTTACGCATGTTTTTAAGCTCGCATGAGCTAGGGTGAGGTAGGGTTTTTTTTAGATGATGCAAAAAAGGAATAATTCGCAAAAATGTCATGGAAACGGGTTTTTTTTAGCAGGTCACATGATCTACCTCACCTTGCCTTGGGCGTGATGCTGCAGGTGCCACACGAGGCGCTATTGCACCGCACAGCTAAAAAAAAAGTGGACTCATTCATCCGGAAATTCTCAATCCACAGGACCTCCGTGAAATCGCGCACTATTACCTCCCAGAACAAGCGCATACGTGGCCACGCCCAAGTATAGGGGGATCGCCTCGCCGTTAATGCTTGTATAACGCGCCTACGTCTCCCATTACAAATAAAAACGCCTAATGCGATATAAGTAACCCTGGCGATATCCGTCTCCTTTTTCGCGAATGACAAGATATGGTTAATGGAAAAATTTTGCGACGTTTTTTTTTTTATCGACGTTTAGAAAATATCGCAAACGTTTTGTAATGGAAACGCGTCTAATGAAACAAACATGCCGACGTTGTTTGTAAAAGGAACACATTTCGGTCATTAGCCAATGAACCATCAGACATGTCTAAATAAACGCCCTTTTCAAACACAGGTGGTATTCTGTGACTAACTTCGGAGCGTAAATAAACACGAATCGAATTCGACCTAAAGCAGCTGTTTCGGATTTAGACAGGAAATGAGGTTAAAAAACCTCTGTAAGCCAGCTACGTTTATGATCATAATTACGTTACTGATCTGTAATGCGCTGTGAGTTTTCATTCATTCATTCATTTTCTACCGCTATATCCGATCTTCCCTCGGGTCACGGGCAGTCTGTGTCTATCTCAGGCGTCTATGGGCATTAAGGCAGGATACACCGTGGATGGAATGCCAACCCATCGGAGGGCACACACACACACACACATTCACACACACACATTCATACACTAGGGACAATTTTCCAAGGTGCCAATCAATCAACCTACCGTGCATGTTTTTGGACCGGGGGGGAAACCCTGGAGAACCCGGAGAAAAACCTCCTGAGGCACGGGGAGAACATGAAAACTCCACACACACATGGCTGAGACGGGAATCGAACCCGAACCATGGCGGTGTGAGGAGAACGTGCTAACCACTAAGCCACCGTGCCCCTGTGAGAGAGTTTTTACTTTTTGAAAGCCCAATTTCGATATGGCCATGTACGGGGTGGGGGTGGGGGTTTGGTGGTGGTGGGGGACCGGGGGGGGTGGGGTCACATTGCTAGGGGGTACATTGCTATTCTAGTGAATTCATGTCTGGAAAAGCGTATGATAAGACACCTTACCCTGGAGAATATAGAAATATATTTAAAAAAAGAAATAAATATGTAAGCACAATGGCCAAAGTAAATATTACATTATGCTTATAGCCATGTGTATAAGCATGCATTACTTAGCGCAAAAAATGTACCATAGCACTGTGTACTACAAGAACAAAGAATGCTCTTATAAGGGGGAGGGGCCTCCTTCTCAGAAAAGACCACATATGAGGTCCCACTTGGGGCGCCGGGTATCCTGCTGTTTCCAAAACCTAATTACAACCAGGTTTCGGGGCACCTCTGTTTTTGATTGGTGGTCATCTCTCTGCAAAGTTTGGTGAATATTTGGGCACGGGATCACAGTATTAGCAGTGTTGGAAATGTAATATTTAATATTTAATAAAATGTAATAATGACTTATAATTAGTGTAAACTGACTACATTTGATGGGCACGGTGGTTTAGTGGTTAGCACGTTCGCCTCACACCGTCAGGGTCCGGGTTCGATTCCCGTCTCGGCCATGTGTGTGTGTGTGTGGAGTTTGCATGTTCTCCCCGTGCCTCAGGGGGTTTTTCTCTGGGTTCTTTGGTTTCCTCCCCCGGTCCAAAAACATGCAGGGTAGGTTGATTGGCACCTTGGAAAATTGTCCCTAGTGTATGAATGAATGTGTGTGTGTGTGTGTGTCCTGTGATGGGTTGGCATTCCATCCAGGGTGTATCCTGCCTTAATGCCCATAGACGCCTGAGATAGGCACAGACTCCCCGTGACCCGAGGGAAGATCGGATAAAGAGGTAGAAGATGAATGAATGAATGACACATTTGATTACTATCATTTGGCCACTAGGTGGCACTTACTGTAATTAACAAAATTGTCAAAATTGTTGACGAGGGGTATTAGCAAGCGTGTATCTGACTTTGCTATTTACATTGACAAACACCGACATGGAATTGAGGTGGTAGATCAGTGGTTAAGGCATTGGCGTCGGGACCAGAATATCGCAGGTTCAAATCCCACCACCATCAAGATGCCATTAGTGGGCCCTTAAGCAAGGCCCTTAACCCTCAATTGCTCAGTTGTAAGTCGCTCTGGATAAGGGCGTCTACCAAATGCTGCAAATGTAAATGTAAATGTAAGGCATTGGCTTCGGGACCAAAATATCGCAGGTTCAAATCCCACCATCACCACTACCAAGATGCCACAAGTGGGCCCTTAAGCAAGGCCCTTAATCCTCAGTTGTAAGTCGCTCTGGAAAACGGCAAAAATGCCATAAATGTAAAACTTTGCATCGCATTACTCCACTCCACTCCACTCCTGACCCGGCAACACCAGGACACCTCCAGCAAAGACGCAATCATCCCATGTTCACAAATGATAAGAACCATATGGTGCACATCCAAGCATCCTGCTCCCGGAATCACTGCCAAGCTTTCTAATGAACTTCTGATGAGTATCAGGGACTGACTAGGAAACACATCTGAGAGAGAGAGAGAGGGAGGGAGAGAGGGAGGGAGAGCGAGAAAAAGAGAGAGTCTGTTGTGAGCTACTTCTGCTCCTTCTCCAGCCAACAAACATGAGTTTTGCTATCTGCTCCGGAGACAGAGGTGCTGTTCGCTTGTCTCGAGACACCCTAGACAAATGTTCACATTCCCAGACACGTGCTCGCATCTGGAGGCACTACATCGAGCAACACACCAGCGTCTGTGCGTGTGTGTGTGTGTGTGTGTGTGTGTGTGTGTGAGAAAGAGAGAAAGAGAGATGCATTCTGCCAAAATCAAAAGCATATGTTATATAGATTTAAAAAGGACAAAGATACTTTTTACGGAGCCAGACGCATAAACAGGACCGGATCTTGGGGAAAGAGACTTGGAGAAAAGCGTGAGGGAGTGAGGGAATGATTGTGAGAATAATGAGGGAAGATGGTGACAGGGTGGGTATGTGTGTGTGGGGGGGGCGGTTAGGAGGTGAAATATGAAGGCGAGAAAGTTAGTGGTTAAAAAAAGAAAAAAAGAAAAAGAGGGCTGACTGGGATCTTTAGATGTTCCAGATTGCAGCTGAAGTGTTATTTGGGGGGGGGGGTGTGTTGGTCAGTGAAGCATGCGGCGGTGGCACTGTGGGAGCAAGACGTCGTAAATCACACGGCCTTTCATGTTGTCCTGGGCAACTTCCAAAATGCCAGTTTCATTTTTCCTCGTGAAGCCCGGCGTGACGGCTCAATCAGCGAGGATCTTACGTGTACGCGTGCCGACACGGCCATGGAGGTGAAGTCAGAGGATTGGGGCAAAATATATGATGATATATTATATATATATATATATATATATACTATATATATATATATATATATATATATATATATATAGCATTATATCCCCATGTGAGTATGTTTTGTGCATGTTTTCCCCGTGTTTTCCTCACGGGGGGGGTTTTTCCTCCAGGTTCTCCAGTTTCTTCCCCCCGGGTCCAAAAAATGCACATGTAGGTTAATTGTCACATTTATATTTACATTTAGCAGACGCCCTTATGCAGAGCGGCTTACAAGTGACCAACTGAGGGTTTAAGGGCCTTGCTCAAGGGCCCACTAGTGGCAGCTTGGTGGTGGGGGTGGTGGTGGGGTTTGAACCTTCCGGTCCCGAGTCTTCCGGTCCGAGTCCAACACCTTAACCACTGGGCTACACTACCTCCCTGGCACCTTGGAAAAAAAAGTGTGTTGAATGTGTGTGTGTGTGTGTGTGTGTGTGTGTGTGTGTGTGCGCCTTGTGATGGCTTGGCATTCCATACATGGTGTTTCGTGCCTTGCTGCCCGAAGAGATTGGCTACAGGTTCCCGGCGGCCCGAGAAAGCGGTAGAGGACGACTGAGTGGTGTTGCTCAGTGGTTAAGGCATTGGCCTCCGGACCGGAAGATCACGGTTCAAATCCTACCACCACCAAGCTGCCACTAGCGGGCCCTTGAGCAAGGCCCTTAACCCTCAATTGCTTCAGTTCAAGTTTTTTATAATTTTTCAATAAAACAATCCCTCAATTGCTCAGGTTTAAGCCGCTCTGCATAAGGGCGTCTGACAAATTCTGTAAATGTAAACGATAAGAAGGTCGATATATAACATTATTACCCTGCTTGTTTACTAGAGAGCATTCATTCCTATTGATCGGAATGCTGATTGATTGTCTCTCGATTTTAAGTTCCATCCCACCAAAATAAATAAACAAACAAACACACAAACAAACAAACAAATAAATAACCCCCCTACCTCTCCACCATTGGGGACAACCACGGTCCACAACAGGACTTGAGCCCAAAAACACCCAAAGCGGGGAAACGAATTGACCTTGGGCCCTTTTTACATATGCTCAATATCAAATTAGCACGAGTTAATGGACATTGATCATTCCATTACGTTCTTTGACCTTTTTTTTTTGGGTGGGGGGGGTGGGGGGGGGGTCGGGTTGAGTGGTTAAAAAGCCTATTGTTAGGTCGCACCTTGTCTCAAGGGTGTTGGGGGGGGGTCCTACATTCAAGGCCCTAGATCCTTATTTACAGACCACCCAGATGGCAGCGACAACACACAGCCATGACATGTCCTCTGATCAGTCATTCACCTGGCTCTTATCAGCAAAATCACCTTTTCTTTACTCTCTACTAACCTTCCTCCAAACGCGACAACGGATTATACATGCTCGGACCTCAACTATTGATATACACCCTTTTTTTGTTTGTTTGTTTGTTTACCATACAAAAATAAAATATATAAATCAAACCCGGGTATTTAGCAGGACTTTCCTATCGCGGGCCTGAAAAGTCCATGGGTGGAATATTTTCGCCTGTTTCCTACATCATGCGCGTTTCTTTATGATGCAGCTGCAAGTAGAATTCCCCCCTCATGCCTACGTCATGCTGTTACCTGCACTCGTCAAAGGCCTAAAAAATAAATAAATAAATCAAATATTCCCACTGCTCCACAATCCGGTGCACAAGGATTGGACGCCTTAAAAAGACGAACTGATTAATGAAAAGATCGTCAAACAAAAAAAAAGGACTTTTTAGAAGTGCAAAGTAGTATTACGAATGACGCACAGGCAGTGCATGACTTTCAGCATCACCCGCACTCAAGGAATAAGAAACATGTGGTGGTTGCATGCGGCGCGCGTCCTCTCCCGCTCCCTGAACAAACATCCCCGATGGCTTACCCAGAACATGCAGGAAAGGCAGACCCACGTCCGAGAGCGTCCAGCCATCGCGGGCGGCATGCTTAGCGACACGGAAGGCATAACAAGCCCAACGAGACGACGCCTCCGGCTCCTGCTCGCGCGCTTCCCGGGACAATTCCCACTATTCCTAAATCAGTATTCCTCTGGCGCAGGTACACGGCATTCCGCTGCTCCGGAGATCCATGACACGCCTAAGAGAGACCCGATCATCTGCCGCCGCTTCTCTCCCTTCTCCACTCCGTCTCTTCTTTCATCCTCTTCTGTCTCACTTTCTTATCTAAGAGCCTTCCTCCTTTTTTTTTGCCCTTTTTTTCCCTCCCCCCCTCCCCCCTTCAAACTTCTCTTCCTCCTCCTCTCTTACCTCTCTTCTTACACACACACACACACACACACACACACACACACACACACACACTCTCTCTCTCTCTCTCTTTCCTTCTCTCTATTCAGTGAAACTCACAAAGCTTTTTTCGGGGTCATGCAACTCAGCTCCACAGGAGCAAGGGGGAGGTGACTGCATGGCCCTTTATTTATCTCTCCCCTCCCCATATTGCCCCTCCTCTACCCTTGCTCTCTCTTTCTCTCTTTCTCTCTTTTGCTTTCTTTTTCACTTTTTTTTTTGTTGCACCCTTTATTCTTATATTCATTCACTATCTCTACCCCCGGCCTCCTTCTCTCTCTATCTCTCTTTTTTTTTGCACTTTACCTTCTGAGATACCTGGGTATCATGGAATGTCCTTTCTCTCTCTCTCTCTCTCTCTCTCTCTCTCTCTCTCTCTTCTCTCTCTCTCTCTCTCTCTCCTTAAACATCTGCAGATCTCTTCACCAAAGTGGGGTCTATTTTTCTACCCCCATATAAAGCAAAAAAAAAAAAAAAAGACCACGGTGTAAGTGTGAGGTCACCATCAAAGGCTCATCCAGACCCCACTAGTAAAGACAAGAAGGTTGTAAACAGAGACTGACTTCACTTCATTAGGAGCTCCATCCATCAATCCTAAATTGGACTGCTTGGTGAGAGAGAGAGAGAGAGAGAGAGAGAGAGAGATGTGGTTTGGATGTGCACTGGCTCTCTTTATGCTCTCTTTCTCCCGCTTTTGGTATTTCCTCCTTAACAGCCTGACGAAGTTGCCCGGTGCGACCTGTGCCCTCTAATCCGTCTCATTCTTTAAAAGACAGAGGGAACACTTCAGGGAGTTCTGGGTACGTTTTCCACGAATGGTCCATATATATAATAATAATAATAATAATAATAATATAATAATACAGACAATACAGACAATACAGGGAATGTCTATGTGTACACATTCATTCATTCATTCATCTTCTACTATCTCGGGCGTCTATGGACATTAAGGCAGGATACACGCTGGATGGAATGCCAACCCATCACAGGGCACACACACACACACATTCACATTCACACACACACACACAACACACACACACACACACACACACACAACATTCACACACACACACACACACCTATCTTTTTGCATGTTTCGTGGAACGTTTGTGTGTGTGTGTGTGGGGTGGGGGGGGGGGGGGGGGGTGGAGTGGGGTGTGGGGGGGGGGGCGGTGACACGGGGAGAAACTGCAACACCTGGGGGAGGGTTCCACATCAACACAGGCTGGGGTGTCGAACCTAATCAACCTACAAAGCCTGCAGGTGCACAATACCAAACTTAATACATATATATCACTGGGGAAGGACTATTTGTGATGTCTGAACATATAGACAGTTCACACAAGTGTAAACTAATGTTCATAGATCAAGCATTCACCAATCAATCAATGCATCATCAAAAACAGCGAGTAATTAAAATACTACAACAATTATAATAATAATAATAATAATAATAATAATACAATGAATGAATACTGAACTGTCAATTGACAATCATGGAAACATGTCATGTAATTAGAAGGTTATATCAGGGTGTCGATAGCATATAACAGTGTTGGGAAGATTACGGCTTATAAATTGACACCTATTCAAAATGTAATAAGCAGTGTAACTTTACAATTACTCTTATAAATGAAATAATGTAACGAATGACTTTTTGATTACTTTATTTTTGTCCACAGGTGGCACTTACTGAAGTGAAACATTATATTTTTTTTGGTGTTTATTATATATATATATATATATAATATATATAAGGGTATATACTTATATCGATATATAGATAATAATAATAAGAAACATATAGATATATTATATATATTATATTTTTTTGTCGAGTGTGTGTGGTGTGTGGGTGTGTGTGGTGTGTGGAGGAGGGGGTCTGTTGGGGTGGGTTGTAATCTTTTCAAAAAGGTAATTACTGCACGTTTTTTTTATCTCAGTAACTGTAACGAATTGCTGTGACTTTAGCGGGGGAACGAAATTACGTAACGCCGTTACACGTACTGAACGGCAACTTTCCGGTCAGCATGCGGAATACGTTGTTTGGGTTGGGGTTTTCCCGCGTTTGTGTTTTCGCTCACAGTCTGGGGGACGAACAGGTGAGTGAGAACCTGTCGGCGGAGGGGGGAGCGGAATTTGTGGTATGGGTGGGGCTGGTGGGGGGACTTGTCAGGGGGTGCAGTGTGTGAGCAAATGAAAGTTAGAAATCCGTTCGTAGGGAAATGGCATTGTTATGCCGTGCAATGTTTCTGAGCGGGGTGGGTGGTGGGGGGGGTGGTGGTGGTGGTGGTGGTTGGGGGGGCAACCTGCTCATGTGACATGCATCCTCTCGTATTGTCTAATGCATTAAAAAAAAGGCCCCGGAATAATAAAACCCCGCGTGTAAGCGATCAGAGCTGTTTGTACACCGTAACGAGGCTTTTCCCTTCACTGACGTTTCATCCTCATGCTGCACTGTACATAGACAGGACGATGTGTTATTTACTGCAAGTCACAGTAGGATCGCCGTGTACCCTCGTGGCATTTTCAGCCCCGTGGATTCTTCGCGCTCCGCTCGCTACAATGTCACGGGTGTCACGGTGGCAGCGGCGGGGGCGGAGGCAGCTTTTGGCTTAATCAATTCTTTTATGAGTTCTCCTCCTCCTTTCAGACTCCCATACCTTATCGCCAACATAAAACACACACACACACACACACACACACACACACACACACACACACACAGCGTTTCAGATGTGCTTTCACCCAATGCTATTTTGAGCCACTGAATGAGCTGAGAGGCAATACAATACAGAAAAACATAGGCCTGTTTTAGAAGCACATCTCCAGTGTGGAAGTTGAAAACCAAATGAAAAAGGACAAAGTGACGATCGTCTCGTCTCGTCTCGTTTCGTCTCGTCTCGTCTCTTCGTAGCACTCGAGCTTGTCTTACTGAAGAATCTGTGCTTGCGAGACAATGCCGAGCTTTTTCATGCCAATGTCAATTGCGCAAAGCAAAGAGGTCGCGTTTACGCTCTATGACCCCAGTGGATGTAAATTAAAGGACACCCGGGAAGGGGGGGGGGGGGGGGGGTTGTTGCTGGAAAGACATGCTAGAGCGTGACACAGGAAAAGAGCGAAAGGCGGCACGGTGTAAACCCGAGCAGACCGGAGTCCAGTTGCGTCATCAGTCTGTCAAAGTCTCAGGAACGCTGACAGATGAGACTGATCACCGGCCGTGGAAAGGGATTGTTTACGGAGTTCCCAAGTGTTGTCCTGCAGGCCTTCGGTCTTACACACAATGGCGAGTTCTCACCTCTAACACACGCCTTCTAAACCTGATAATTAACTTTAGAAAGGCTTCATCAACAAGCATCAGCCTCGAGGCCCACAGCTGTGCTATAAGGCTACGCAGGGCTATAATGCAGAGATAAGGACTGAGATTAACATTCCACCTGATGTCCATAAATTAAGGTATTAAAAGAGTAATACCTTTAATTTATAACTTAATACCTTAAACAGTCCTTATCTCGAAGCATAGGCCTATGTAGCCTTTTAAGACAAATAGATGTTATATAGATATATGTATATTTGTGTATATATGAAGATTTGAAGATGTATATATATAAAAATTTGTCTTATATATAAACTTCTATCTATCTATCTATCTATTACTTTCTAACTATATATATATATATATATATATATATATATATATATATATATAGGCGTTAAATTCTAACCTGATTGCATACTGGAATTTGATCATTTAAATATTTAATTATTTCCCCTTTAGTTAATTACAGCATGCTTATTTTTCAAAAAACAAAAAAAACATTCAAATTCACTCGACTAATCGCAAGTTATTTCATGTGAAATAATGTGTCATGTGACTGGTATATGTCAAATTATACTAGTTATATCACAGTCAAGTAATCTGTAACTAACAAGTGGTTGTAAAATGTCGTCATGTCATATATAACCGCTATAGATCACCGTTATTGCTTATAGTCAATCATACATACGGTGCAGTCGTTTGCATACAGTATTCTGCAAGGTACGTGTGTGTGTGTGTGTGTGTGTGTGTGGTGTGGATTTGTATGTGTGTTTGTGTGAAAGAGAGAGAGAGGGAGGGAGGGAAATTTGAATTTTTTAGCAACAATAAACGATAGAAAATGTTTAAAATTTTCTTTATATGTGACTAAATTAAATTGGATTCAACTTGTAATTATCATTGTGTTATGTATAATATATATATATTTTATTTTATATATATATATATATATAATATATACACACACACACACACACACACACACCCACACACACACACACACACACATATATATATATATATATACATAACACAATGATAATTACAAGTTGAATCCAATTTTAATTTAATCACGTGTGTGTGTGGAGTTTTTGCATGTTCTCCCCGTGCCTCAGGGGGTTTTTCTCCTCCAGGTGGGTATGTAATGTGTGTGTGATGTGTGTGTGTGTGTGTCCTGTCCTGGACTGATGGGTTGGGATGGGCATTCCTTAGGGCCGGGCAGGGTGTACCATCCAGGGTGCCTTAATGCCTATGCCCAGACATGACCACCTGAGATAGGCACAGACCTCCCCCGTGACCCGAGGGAAGATCGGATAAAGCGGTAGAAGATGAATGAATGAATGCTTTCTATTCTATTACGCTTCCCATTTGCATTAAATCGCTGGGCTAAATTTATAGAGGAGAGCCAAAGGTCACACAAAACACTCCTGTCTCGACTCTCTTATTTTTCTTTCAGTGACTTTGGATGGAGATAAAATATGAGTTATTATTAGAGAATTATTTCTCCCCCAACCTGAGCATTCATGTGGCAGCACCTAGTGGTATCTTACCACACTGCTGCCACTTCATATCATAAGCTCCAAATTCAATTACAGCACTTTACGGGGTCCCAAATCAGTCTGAAAGAGGCAACATGGGCAAAGAAAAACATCTCGCAGACATTAGGAGGAACCCAACACAGGAACAAGTGTGTAAAAAAAAAACAATATACCAAAATAAAACAACAAGAATATACAATGAACACTAATACACTAACACTAATACAGTACAATATGTAAATATATCTGTAAATATATATGTAAAACGATCTCGGAGACATTAGGAAGAACCCAAGAACCCATCAGCCGCAATAACTGTAGTGAACCAGTGTAAATAAATAGGCAATAAATAAATAAGGGGGGGGAAGGGGGGGGGGGAGGTGCTTAGTGGTTAGCAGTTTGGTAAGCATGGAAATTCGCACTAGTGCAAGGTGACCGCCAGGATCCAGGTTCGGTGGTCTCCAAGTTCGGGAGTTCGCACGACATGGTGTGTCAAAAAGGCGTTACCGTGCACGAACCACTTCACCGTCCCGACCACAGCAATCAAGGGCGCACGGGTTGCCATGTTGCATTCCCGTCTGGAGCCAGGTGCAGATGTCCTCCGGGGTTTGGAGTAGAGCATGCGGCTGAGGTTCTCCAGTTTCCGCTCCCAACCCCGCGTGGCCCGACACACCTGTGACTCAGGGTTTTTTTCCTCCTCTTGTTTTTTCTCCGGGTTCTCCGTTTCCCCCGGTCCAAAAACATGCACGGTAGGTTGATTGGCACCTTGGAAAATTGTCCCTAGTGTATGAATGTGTGTGTGTGTGTGTGTGTGTGTGTTTTTGTGTGTGTGTCCTGCGATGGGTTGGCATTCCATCCAGGGTGTATCCTGCCTTAATGCCCATAGACGCCTGAGATAGACACAGACTCCCCGTGACCCGAGGGAAGATCGGATATAGCGGTAGAAAATGAATGAATGAATGAATAAATGAATAAGGCAACTCGTCTTCTACAACAATATACAATGGCACTAATACACTAATACAGTGCAATATGTAAATATATCTGTAAATATATATATATATATATATATATATATATATATATATATATATATATATATATATATATATATGTAAAATGATCTCGGAGACATTAAGAAGAACCCATCAGAGTAACCTGTGTAGATAATATTAATAATAAATAAGAAGCAACTTGTCTTCTACCAACAATAAACACATGACAATAATACACTAATACACTAATACAGTGCAATATGTAAATATATCTGTATATATATATATATATATATATATATATATATATATATATATATATATATATATATATATATATATATATATATGTGTGTGTAAAACGATCTCGGAGACATTAAGAAGAACCCATCAGAGTAACCAGTGTAGATAAATTAATAAATAAAACAAATAAATAATAAATAAGTAAGTCGTCTTCTACAATAATATACAATGATAGTAATACACTAGCACACTAATACACTAATACACTAATACAGTGCAATATGTAAATATATCTGTAAATATATATGTAAAACAATCTCTGAGACATTAAGAAGAACCCATCAGAGTAACCAGTGTAAATAAATAAATAAATAAATAAACAAGGCAACTATATACAATGACAGTAATACCCTAATACAGTTCTGAAAGAATGTTTGTGAGTATATTGTGAATAATAATCCTACAGCACAGGACAGTCTATGTGGTTATAGATAGGAAGATTATTAGCTGAGGCGCAAATATTTAAGAAAATCTCCCAGTATTCATTCATTCATTCATTCATCATCTTCTCCTCCATCTATCCATCTATACCGCTTTATCCGATCTTCCCTCGGGTCACGGGGAGTCTGTGTCTATCTCAGGCATCTATGGGCATTAAGGCAGGATACACCCTGGATGGAATGCCAACCCATCGCAGGGCACACACACACACACACACACACATTCATACACTAGGGACAATTTTCCAAGGTGCCAATCAACCTACCGTGCATGTTTTTGGACCGGGGGAGGAAACCGGAGAACCCGGAGAAAAACCACCTGAGGCACGGGGAGAACATGCACAAACTCCACAACACACATGGCCGAGACGGGAAATCGAACCCGGACCCTGGCGGTGTGAGGCGAACGTGCTAACCACTAAGTATCTCTCCCAGTATCTTATTATTTTTTTCTTTTTTCTTTTTCTTTTATTTCTTACTTTCTTAAGCACACACACACACACACACACACACAACCCCAGGAACATTCAACCTACTGTACATGTTTTTTTATTATTATTTTTTTTTATAATCAATAACAGCTGGATTTGAGAGGAAAAAAATGCAAAAGGGATACCGGCGATTTATCTCATGAAAGAAAAAAACGCTACCACAATTTAAAAAAAAAAGATGTAATCTGTAGTGACAGAGACAGAATTCCGGCTCTTGGGAAAGTGCCAAAGGATATGGAGGAAGAAAAATGGAGTTAAAGGATACGGTCTGTAACGGAAAAGCCAGCGGCACGGACTGTGAAAAACAGGTCGATTGTTTTTTTTTCTTGTTTTTTAATACAGGACTAATCAAATCCAGTACGGCTCTCTCGTTCGACCTTCAGCACCATGAACATTTCAAATAAGTTGTGTGCGTTGAGAATCCTTATTAGATAGATAGATAGATAGATAGATAGATAGATAGATAGATAGATAGATAGATAGATAGATAGATGATAGATAGATAGATAGATAGATATAGATAGATGGATAGATAGGATAGATAGATAGATAGATAGATAGATAGATAGATAGATAGATAGATAGATAGATAGATAGAAGATAGGCTAGATAGATAGATAGATAGATAGATAGATAGATAGATAGATAGATAGATAGATCGATAGATCTGGAATTCGGTTCTCAAGGGGGAATGGGTAGAACAGCTGTTAAAGGAACAGGGCTACTGATCAGAAGGTCGGGGGTTCGAAGCCCCGGGTGTTGCCAAGCTTCCACTCTTGGTTCTTGAGCAAGGCCCATTAAAACTTTGTTCTGCAGGGGGCGCCGTATAATGGCTGACGTAAGATTCCAAACAAGCTGGGATATGCAAAGAAAGAATTTCCCTCTGCTGTAATGTAGACCTGCTGCGTTAGACGGCAACACAACACTGTCACACACACACCACACACACACACACACACACACACACATATATATATATATATATATATATATATATATATATATATATTATATATAATTTTTATTCATTCATTCAATTCATCTTCTATTCATCTTCTAACCGCTTTACATACCCCGCTTTATCCGATCTTCCCTCGGGTCACGGGGAGTCTGTGTCTATCTCAGGCGTCTATGGGCATTAAGGCAGGATACACCCTGGATGGAATGCCAACCCATCGCAGGGCACACACACACACACACATTCACACACACACATTCACACACACATTCATACACTACAATTTTCCAAGGTGCCAATCAAACTACCTACCGTGCATGTTTTTGTGTTTTTGGACCGCGGGAGGAAACCGGAGAACCCGGAGAAAAACCCCCCTGAGGCACGGAGAGAACATGCAAAACTCCACACACACACATGGCCGAGACGGGAATCGAACTGGGACCCTGGAGGTGTGAGGCGAACGTGCTCACCACTAAACCACAGTGGCCCCATTATTATTTATTATTTATTTATTTATTTATTTATTTATTTATTTATTTATTTATTTGTATTATTATAATTAACATTAGTAATATTTTAAATCTAGGAACCCTGCCCATGCGAGACTTCAGTAAAAATGGCCCGGGATGCCCTCAAGCTGATAATGTACTTCTAATGCAAAGATAAGAATGCTGCATTTCTCTTACATCATCTGCAGACACGCAGCTTTAAAAACACAAATGCGATAGTTTACCAGGACTACAAAACAAAATAGTGTATTTTTGCCTCTTTATTCTCTCTCTCTAAACAATGTGACGAGTTTCTTTTATTAAATTGTTATAGTCATTTATATAGCTGTTCTGTTCTGTACCTTTAGGGCTGTTTGGTGTACTAGATGGTCTTGGAGGGGGGAAAACTAGAAAGAGCGGGTATATAAATCAGCACAGTGAATCACAGGCACGGACTTCCCCGACCTGGACGCTTGTGTAAGCAAACAAAAGCCAGCAGCGTCAGCAAAAGACTCCATTAATCCACAGAGAAGAATGTTTGTCCCTTTCCCATCTGGAAAGAGGTAGAGCACCATCATGCCCAGGACAGTACAAACAAACCCAATCTTTTCCAAAGCTCAGGATCAGGGTTTTTTTTTTTTTTTTACATATAGTAAAACATATCGTACATATAGTAATATATATATATATATATATATATATATATATATATATATATATATATATATATATATATATATATAATATATATATACATATTATATAATATACACACACACACATATATATATAGTATATACAATATACATATATATATATATATATATATATATATATATATATATATATATATATATATATATATATATATATACTTATATATATGTGTGTGTGTGTGTGTGTATACTAGGGGCACGGTGGTTTCGTGGTTAGCACGTTCGCCTCACTCTTCGCCTCAATCACCGCCACGGTCCGGGTTCGATTCCCGACTCGACCATGTGTATGTGGAGTTTGTACATGTTCTCCTCTTCCGTGTCTCAGGGGGTTTTTCTTTTTTCCGGGTTCTCCGGTTTCCTCCTGGTCCAAAAACATGCACGCTTGATTGGTTGATTGGCACCTTGAAAAATTGTCCCTAGTGTATGAATGTGTGTGTGAATGTGTGTATGTGTGTGTGTGTGTGTGTGCCCTGTGATGGGTTGGCATTCCATCCAGGGTGTATCCTGCCTTAATGC
>JACRUU010000011.1:2814671-2819671 GCA_030449085.1 Kryptopterus vitreolus | reverse complement strand
TTCTGCGCGGAAGAGTGAAAGCAGCTCCATCACCGCAAATCCTGACGTGTTGCGCATTCTGAGACGCTGTTATTCCGTCCGCCATGCCTTAATTAAGTTGCTATAGACTTTCTGTCAGTTCAAACCAAGCTGGTCTTTCTCCTCTGATATCACTAATCAAACAAGTGTTTCAGCTGACGGATCCTCCATGCACACAATGGGTTTTTGTTGTTGTTGTTGTTGTTGTTGTTGTTGTTGTTGTTCATTTTTTCGTAAGTAAAATTTCGTGAAAATCTCCGATCACCAAAAATGATTAAAGTAAAAGCTTTCCCTGTTCTGAACTGTGGTAAAATAAGAATCCCAGTGCAACAATATGATTTCCCAATTCTATTTATTTTTCTGTCAGGTATGATAGTGCATTCTTTTTTTTTTTATTTTATTTTCCTCTTTGTTTTTTTTTTTTTTTTACTTTAGTATTTATGCAATGTAAAAATTGTTTCATAGTGCTTTCTTTTCTCTTGTTTATTTTCCTCTTTATTTATTTTACTTTAGTATTTATACAATGTAAAATAATGCTTCGTAATGCTTTCTTTTCTTTTCTTTTTATTTTCCTCTTTATTTATTTTACTTTAATGTTTATGCAATGTAAAAAAAAATGCTTCATAATGCTTTCTTTTCTTTTTATTTTCCTCTTCTTTATTTATTTTACTTTAGTATTTATACAATGTAAAAAATTGTTTCATAGTGCTTTCTTTTCTCTTGTTTATTTTCCTCTTCATTTATTTTTTACTTTAGTAAAAATGTTTCATAATGCTTTATTTTCTTTTATTATTATTTTCCTCTTTATTTATTTTACTGTAATATTTATACCATGTAAAAAATGCTTCATAATGCTTTCTTTTCTTTTTTAATTTTCCTCTTTATTTATTTTGCTTAAATATTCATACAAAGTGAAACATGTTTCATAATGCTTTTTTATTTTCCTATTTATTTATTTTACTTTAGTATTTATACAATGTAAAAAATGTTTCATAGTGCTTTATTTTCTCTTTTTCTCTTTTCCTCTTTATTTATTTTACTTTAGTATTTATACAATATAAAAAAATGTTTCATAATGATTTCTTTTCTTTATTATTTTCCTCTTTATTTAATTTACTTTAGTATTTATACAATCTAAAAAATGTTTCATAATGATTTCTTTTCTTTTTTTAATTTTCCTCTTTATTTATTTTACTTTAGTATTTATACAATGTAAAAAGTGTTTCATAATGATTTCTATTCTTTTCTTTTTATTTTCCCCTTTATTTATTTTCCTTTAGTATTTATACAATATAAAAATTGTTTCATAGTGCTTTCTTTTCTCTTGTTTATTTTCCTCTTTATATTTTTTACTTTAGTAAAAATGTAAAAATGTTTCATAATGCTTTATTTTCTTTTATTCTTATTTTCCTCTTTATTTATTTTACTGTAATATTTATACAATGTAATAAAATGCTTCATAATGCTTTCTTTTCTTTATTATTTTCCTCTTTATTTATTTTACTTTAGTATTTATACACTGTAAAAAATGTTTCATAATGATTTCTATTCTTTTCTTTTTTTTATTTTCCTCTTTATTTATTTTACTTTAGTATTTATACAATGTAAAAAAAATTCATAATGCTTCATTTTCTTTTTTCTCTTTTCCTCTTTATTTATTTCACTTTAATGTTTATACAAAGTAAAAAAAAAATGTTTGATAATGCATTCCTTTCTTTTTTCTTTTCCTCTTTATTTAAATTACTTTAGTATTTATACAATGTAAAAAATGTCTTTATTTTCTATTTTATTATTTATTTATTTTTAATGAAAACATCCAGGACGCTGTAAAATCGACATTTCCAAACCTTGGGACGAATAAAGGTTTATATTATCTTATCAATATATATATATAATATCACATGCGCATGCACCGTGATTACGAGTTATCATATTGGCATCGCTGAACACGCTGTGCTTTGCTTATAACACGGCTGGGTAATATCCTGGTTGGGTCTCGTAAAGGTGTCTGATTTGCTTATCACAAGTCTTTCATCATGTTAATCTTATTCTGTGTAATCTCATGCTTGCAAATCACACCGAACACTATACCATGCAGGGTGTCAAAGCTCCCAGTGTAAGCTCCCAGTAATAAAATAATTCATGCAATGCACTGGTACAGTATTATGGTACATGCCTACATTTACCTATAATCTCATTTTTTAACTATAAGTGTACACCCGTGCACCATAAATCAATATTAGATCCAGAGCGATTTGAGCAGTTGAGGATTAAGGGCCTTGCTCAAGGGCCCACTAGTGGCTGGTGCCGGGATATGAACATGTGACTGCCTTAACCATTAAGTTACCACCTTGCTAACTAATGCACTTAAACAAAGGTATGCGTTAAGCATTGATACGTTTTATTTATTTATTTATTTATTTATTTATTTAATTTTATATACTTTATTGATTGAAATTCTTTCCTCCGCATATCGTTTGGGTCAGAGCGCAGGGTCAAGCCACGATACGGCGCCCCCTGGAGCACAGACCTTGCTCAAAGACCCTTAGTTGGTCCATATAGTTTGGTCTAAGAAACGGGTCACTGATCCGCTGATATGAAGTAAGGCGACATTGAGCAGCCGAAATGCCCAACAGGCGATTCAAGCGCCCAAAAAAAAAAAACGCCGATCCAAGAAGCGCTTTGCCTTTAGGAGCACAAATGTACATACCGTGTCTGAAAAATGAAGGGACCAATCAGAGGTATGTGTACTGAAGGGGACACGGTGGCTTAGTGGTTAACACGTTCGCCTCACACCTCCAGGTTCGGGGTTCGATTCCCATCTCCACCATGTGTGTCTGTGGAGTTTGCACGCTCTCCCCGTGCCTCAGGAGGGTTTTCCTCCGGGTTCTCCGGTTTCCTCCGCCGGTCCAACAAAAAACATGATCGGCACCTTGGAAAATTGTCCCAAGTGTATGAATGTGTGTGTGTGTGTCGATGGGTTGGCATTCCATCCAGGGTGTATCCTGCCTCAATGCCCATAGACGCCTTAGATAGACACAGGCTCCCCCCCGTGACCCGAGAAGATGAATGAATGAATGAATGAATGAATGAAGGTATGCGTCCTGTACATTTAGAGCCAAAGTTACAGCTATATAATAAGCTTTCACTCATAGCCTTAATTCATGCTCACACGGCAAACGAAAAGCCATTCGATATCTGTGTCACTTCATGATTTAAGACCTCCGTTATGTCACTTTCAATGACATAAGCGCATGTAATTATTTCGTTTCCAGATCCTACAGTAGGACACTAGTTGAAAAGTCCAAGTTGGATGCACTGCAGTGCGATTCCCCTTCAGGAAATGTTCCTTGAAGGATGCAATGGGAATCTATTACATCATATGACGCTCTCCAAGTCGTTATAAGCGTGAATGCATATCATAGTACGTCTTGTAATATTCAGAAATGACCGATTCTCCTTGAAATTTTTCCCCACTAAAAATGGCTAGTCCTGAAGTACCTGAAATACAATTTTAAATATAGCGTCTGGGTAAGTGCGATTAAATGGTAAATGCTGACTAGGCGATATTACAAGCAAAAAGTGTGCTAAAATGAAGCGCTTGGTTTTAGCCCTAACTTAGACGCCACACTACTGCCCTATAAGCCTCTTATGTAAACGTGCTGCGCTGTGCTGTGAAACAGGTGCAGGCTTACCGTCTCCTTCCTGGAAACCTTCAGAGGGAAAAAACAGAAGAACAGAAACTTCCACCAGCTGAAAAACGAAGCCAGACACCAATTCAGACGCGTCATGCCTGCGCGGACCCGATCCCCCCCCCCCGCCCCGCTCAGCAAATCCCGGAGCGCGAATGCTCAATTCAACCAGAAACGCATCCGTGAACCGGCTCGCTCGGTGGCTCCTTCTCCCCCCATACGCCGCGGAGCAGCGCTCGGAATGCTGAAAGCCGAGCGGGCGAGAGAGAACCTGCCTAAGATCCGAGCGCGACTAAAAGTCCACAGGATCCTCTGCAGCAGCTCTGAGCATCCCAAACGGGGTCTCTACTGCCGAGCCACAGTTACTGCGGCATGAGGAACACCAGAAGGAGGGAGGGGAGAGACGACTGAGAGAAAGATGGATTGAGGGAGAATAATAAAAAGGGGGGTTGGAAGAGGGGGGGGTGGCGTGGAGGGGTGTGTGTGTGTGTGTGTGTGTGTGTGTGTGTGTGTGTGTGTGTGTGTGTTTGTGTGGACAATGCATACAGTAGCTTAAAGAGAGGGGAAAAAAAAGAATCGCCACAGGCAAATCGTGCAAGGACTAAGATGGCGTACAGGACACTACGAGGACTGCATGACCTGGTTTGTGAGGACGGGGAAGAGAAGGTCGTTGGTAACGGAGCGTGGAACAGGTGGGTCCGAGCGAAATGAGGCGCTTTAGATTCACGCCGGCGCACGACGGTACCGCACGAGACCATGCGATGAGTCCAATTGGAAGGGACGAACCCTGGACACAAGGTCACGACGACCTCAAAAATATCTCCGATATATATGTACATTGTCTTTGGACAAAAAATACACACACACACACACACACACACATTACATTTCTATCCCGGATAACAAAATCAGATGGTCCATACCCCCATGCACAACAGAACGGAAGTAATAAGATTGCCATACTATAATTACAAGGATAAAGGGATTTTTTTCTTTTCTTTTTTTTTCTCCCCCTCTCCCTGCTGCCCCAGGAGTTCTCTCTTGGTCCGACTAAAAGCTTGGATTAATCTACACAGTAAGGGCAGGCTGATATTGACCAGCGCAGTGCTGTAATGGTTGCTCATGAAGAGGAGGAGAGAAAGTGGCTTAGAGAGAAATGACCGGAATACTAAATCTCGCCGTTCTGTGTTTGTCACTTTCATGCTCTGATGCCCCCGAATACTCACTTCTCTAATAAAACACATGCACGGAGAATCATTCATTCATTCATTCATTCATCTTCGACCGCTA
>JACRUU010000011.1:2807171-2809671 GCA_030449085.1 Kryptopterus vitreolus | reverse complement strand
GCAAAACTCCACACACACATGTCCGAGACGGGAATCGAACCCGGACCCTGGAGGTGTGAGGCGAACGTGCTAACCACAAAGCCAACGTGCCCCTATCCCTTTTTACTTTTTACATTTTTTTCTCTTTGTATTACATCTTTATTACTTTCTTCAAAGCTTCCCTTATCCATATTATTTATATTTATATCTATAATCATGCTTACATGGTGGACGGACATCAAAAAACACTGCATGTCGTCCTGTGTGTGTATATGTATGTGACAAATAAAATCTGAAGCTGTATATAACGGGACATTGGCATCCCATTACGTCTTATCTTGAACATGGAGCCTTAGCCTAAAGGAAAGAAAAATCCGCCTCATATGTTTGTCGTGCCGTGTTTCCGCAGTGCTGTATGTAGATTTTGTTCCACTGGAAAAGACGTGGCTGGACACATTTCCATTGGTGAATCCTTTGGGGAGTCGTGAATCAAAGCGTTTGTCTGTGTCAGTCATAAACTCATACAAGTTACGGTTCTATCTGCTGTAAGGGGAAGTGAAAGTAGACACAGCCATAAAACATGTGTGAACCCTGGCCTGGGTGGATCCCTCCTCTCTATCCTGTTTTCCCCTCGCCTCCCCTGGTTTTTCAGGAAACTCTGCACTCTTTAAGCCAAATGATGGGAGGAAAGCTCGGAGAGAAAAGCTACGTTGTGTGTTTGGCGATGACTGGAAAATGTGACGCACATTCTCGTTTGAGAGATCGTTCCGGAAAAGACATATAAAAATAAAAGTCAGCACATATCTCTCACATTCTCTGAGGGGAAAGAAATCATCAGAAAATGGCTTTTTATCAAATGTCTAGAAACAGATAAAGAGTGATTTTACAAGAAATGTATATACACACAAACACACACACAAACACACACACACACACACAACACACACATATATATATATATATATATATACTATATATATATTATATATATATATATATATATATATAAATATAAATGCAGCGGTTGACATTACTAAAGAAGAAAGGTGCAGAAGACATTTTAGCCGTCTTTGGAGCTCTATTTCCATTTATTACATTTACAGTATTTGGCAAACGCCCTTATCCAGAGCGACTTACAACTGAGCAATTGAGGGTTAAGGGCCTTGCTCAAGGGCCCACTAGTGGCAGCTTGGTGGTGGTGGGGTTTGAACCCATGATCTTCCGGTCCAGAGTTCCAACACCTTAACCACTGGGCTACCACATCCCGACAGCGTACTCCCATTTCAGCTGTACAGAAAAGCTACGTTGTGTGTTTGGCGATGACTGGAAAATGTGACGCACATTCTCGTTTGAGAGATCGTTCCGGAAAAGACATATAAAAGTAAAAGTCAGCACATATCTCTCACATTCTCTGAGGGGAAAGAAATCATCAGAAAATGGCTTTTTATCAAATGTCTAGAAACAGATAAAGAGTGATTTTACAAGAAATGTATATACACACAAACACACATACACACAACACACACACACACACACACATATATATATATATATATATATATATATATATATATATATATATATATAATGCAGAGGTTGACATTACTAAAGAAGAAAGGTGCAGAAGACAGCCATTTTAGCCGTCTTTGGAGCTCTATTTCCATTTGATCTGTACAGAAAAGCTACGTTGTGTGTTTGGCGATGACTGGAAAATGTGAACCCACGCTCTCGTTTGAGAGATCGTTCCGGAATGGACATGAAAGTCAGCACATATCTTTCACATTCTCTGAGGGGAAAGAAATCATCAGCATTTCCATTTTTTTGTTTTTGTTAGTTTATATAAATGGGTGTGGAAGGTATGTGCTTCCTACTATCAAACAAATACACAAATAAAATATTGTGGGATTTTGGAACACTGTGGTGTTCTGGAATGTTGCAGCACAGATTCAGCGATTGTTCCAGAGGCATTGTGTGGATGATAATCAGAGGAAGGTGGACATTTCGAGAAGTAGACACGGCTGCAGCTGTTCAGTCAAGCAACATAAAGGCCATAAATAAAGACGATAAAGTCAATACAGGTTCAGAAAGAATTTATATATTGTATATATATATATATATATATATATATATATATATATATATATATATATATTATAGTTATACGTTATACATATACATGTTATTTTACACACACACACACACACACATATAGTTTTGCACTGCAGCAGTCAACATTACCAAAGAGAAAGATGACGGCCAGTTTAGCTCTCTTTGGAGCTCTATTTCCATTTAAAATGAGCTAATTTGTTTAATCAATCAAGCTTTTGAAAGGATTTATTTATTTATTGATTTATCCATGCGTTTACTCCCCGAATTCATGATAAACATGTAGTAATTTGGTTTACAATATTAAACCACACAAATATTTTATTGTGTTACTTTATAAACAAAAATACAGATTTTTTTTGGCACAATTTCTAAAATAACTAAAATGCAAAAAAAACTTGACCAATCATATTAG
>JACRUU010000011.1:2784671-2802171 GCA_030449085.1 Kryptopterus vitreolus | reverse complement strand
TACCGTGCATGTTTTTGGACCGGGAGGAAACCGGAGAACCCGGAGAAAAAACCCCTGGGGCACGGGGAGAACATGCAAACTCCACACACACACACATGGCCGAGACGGGAATCGAACCCGGATCCTGGCGGTGTGAGGCGAACGTGCTAACCACTACGCCACCGTGCCCTGTATTTATTTTCTTTTATCTTAATAGTCTTGTTTTATGGTCAGGGCAGTTGCCTAAGCATTTCACTGCATATCGTACTGTGCATGACTGTGTATGTGACTAATAAAATTTGAATTTGAATTTTAAACAGGGAGGTGGGAGCTCAGTGGTTAAGGTGTTGGCCTCTGAACTGGAAAATCGCAGGTTCAAATCCCACCTCCACCAAGCTACCACTAGTGGGCCCTTGAGCAAGGCCCTCGGTTGTAAATGCTGTAAATGTAAATCCACGACCAGTGTCGTAAAAAAAAATAGACATTCTAGAAGTTTTATGAATGTTTTTAAGATAGTCATCATTGTATTTTGATTAAGTGGATTAGTGGTTAGCATGTTCGCCTCACACCGCCAGGGTCCGGGTTCGATTCCCGTCTCGGCCATGTGTGTGTGGAGTTTGCATGTTCTACATTTACATTTACATTTGCAGCATTTGGCAGACGCCCTTATCCAGAGCGACTTACATCTGAGCAATTGAGGGTTAAGGGCCTTGCTCAAGGGCCCACTAGTGGTAGCTTGGTGGTGGTGGGGTTTGAACCTGCGATCTCCTGGTCCAGAGTCCAACACCTTAACCACTAAGCCACCACCTCCCGCAGGGGGATGTTCTGCCTCAGGGGGGGTTTTCTCCAGGTTCTCCCCCAGTCCAAAAACATGCACACCTTGGAAAATTGTCCCTAGTATATGAATGTGAGTGTGTGTGTGTGTGTGTGTGTCCTGCGATGGGTTCCATCCAGGGTGTATCCTGTCTTAATGCCCATAGACGCCTGAGATGGGCACAGACTCCCCGTGACCCGAGGGAAGATCGGATAAAGCGGTAGAAGAAGATGAATGAATGAATGTATTTGATTGACACGGCTATGCTATGTGTGCTATGTCTAATACAACGCTAGGTGTCAAGAAATAAAAATGTCAGGCTAAAAATGTACGGAATTCCCACACACTGCGTATGTTAGCGAGCAAGGCTACTCGGTATAATTGGGAGAGATCATTCAGCCTTGACTGACTGACTGAGCATCCATGCATGATTTCTCTCATCTGTCACAATATGTCAGATTGTAAACTTGTCGCGATGCCGCTGCATCGAAGCGCATAACGGGCGTCTACGTTTGGAGGTTTTCTATATTGCACGTTCTCCGCCACTTTGTTCATCATCTCTCAATGCTAAATAAGTTTACATAACAATCCAAACATACATTTAAAAATGTACATAAAACATAAAACCACCACACTTGGCTGGTAATTCAATATTTGCGCATTGGACAGAGATATTTCCATCACTATTAACATGATGAACAGATCCTAAGTTAAAAAGTAAAAGAAAATATGGGTAAAAACTACATTTTTGGCCTTATACTTTGTATATTGTGATCATATTTAAGCTGTATAGTCTTGCACAGTCTGCTTTGTTGCCGTGTTGTCTGGTCACTAAACAGATGGAGCGGGGAACGGTGGCTTAGTGTTTAACACGTTCTCCTCACACCTCCAGGGTCCGGGTTCGAATCCTGTCTCGGCCATGTGTGTGTGTGGAGTTTGCATGTTCTCCCCGTGCCTCAGGGGTTTTTTGGCTCTCCTGGTTCTCCGGTTTCTCCGGTTTCCTCCCGGTCCAAAAACATGCACGGTAGGTTGATTGGCACCTTGGAAAATTGTCCCTAGTGTATGAGTGTGTGTGTGTGTGTGTGTGTGTCCTGCAATGGGTTGGCATTCCATCCAGGGTGTATCCTGCCTTAATGCCCATAGACGCCTGAGATAGGCACAGGATTCCCGTGACCCGAGGGAAGATCGGATAAAGCAGTAGAAGATGAATGAATAAACAACTGGAACAAGGGGCACGGGGGTTTAGTGGTTAGCACGTTCGCCTCAGACCACCTGGGTCCGGGTTCGATTCCCATCTCAGCCATGTGTGTGGAGTTTGCATGTTCTCCCCGTGCCTCAGGGGGTTTTTCTCCGGGTTCTCCAGTTTCCTCCCCGGTCTAAAAACATGCACAAAACCATAGTGTGTGTGTGTGTGTGTCCTGCGATGGGTTGGCATCCCATCCAGGGTGTATCCTGTCTTAATGCCCATAGACGCCTGAGATAGGCACAGACTCCCCGTGACCCGAGGTAAGATCGGATACAGCGGTAGAAGATGAATGAATGAATGCATGAATAAACAAATTCCTTGTGTGTGTGTGTGTGTGTGTGTGTGTGTGTGTGTGTGTGTGTGTGTGTGTATGTGTGTGTTGTGATACGCTGAGCCAATAAACCATTCTGATATTGAAACTTCTCTTCTCTGCCATCCTTTCAACCTTTGTGAAACTTTGCATTCTATAAGACTGACGCTTTTTCTTTTTGCCCATTGGCACAGAGGTTTATAACCAATACAGCATGAGGAACAATCGTCTCTGAGGTCTATAATAGCTATTAAATAAAAGCACAAGTGTCTCCGAGTTCTAAAGGTTGAAAATTAAACAACTGTTGCTTTTGGCATTGTTCTGTAATATAACTCGCCATTCGCTCACACAATTTAGCGACTGCTTCCCTCCCAGTTGGCCGAAGATTAGTCAAAACAAATGATCTAAGGAAATACATTTAAGAAGCGTTCCCTAAAGGGGTGTGATACGCAACAGCTAGATGAAAAATGGTGGGTTGAAAGCACAAATCGTTCGCACCTCTGACGCTGCTGTGTTATATGCTGCAATGTTATATATTTATATCAGATTTAACCACTTCAGCGATGTGAATTTGTCACATACACTTACATGCAATAGTACACATGTAAACATGACGGAAATAGAAATTGAAAAAATAGTGTAGACATTAGAAATAAATGTAAATAGAAAATAAACTAGACATGGGATATTTCCTGAAGAAAATGTGAGCGATGCTTGCCGATGCAAACCGCAGCTCCGGGTGCGACCCCTTACATCCTGGTCTGTTTAATATTTAGCGCTGACGTCGAAATGCTAGCTCGTTCCGAGAGACGAGTGTTTAGACACCAAAAACGCCCGTTTTTTGTTTTGGGTGGTTTTTCAGGAGGGGGCGGGGCCAGTGACGCACGTGACATCATCAAATTATTCAGCGTCTGACTCCCGTCGATGTGCCGAGTGTTTAGACATGTCACATGACCCTGTGTCCGAGGTTCATGTTTCGCAGATTTTTCACATTTGTGGTCATGTGACGCGATGCGACAGTCATGTGTTCGCGACCTACTCCATCTCACCTACGAGTGGATATGTCACATGTGCATGTCGGGTGAACAGTGTCAAATTTCCCCATTCATTCTCGATGGGGCCGGAATGTCGCAGATTTCCCGAAATTCCGAATGTGTGTGGGATTCAGGAGGTATATGATCGTGATCCACTCCGGACCCCCTACGACTGGATTTGCCATATGTGCATGTCGGACGCTCACAGGCTGAACTGTGAGGCACGAAATTTCTGCCCCATTAATTTTCGAAGGAAAAAAATTCCTGCTTTTCGGCCCCGGGTTCGGAATTCCGAGGGGCGATTCCTTATAAAAGTAACAGCACACCTCACACCATCGGGCCCCACGATATGAGGTATGATTCGTGAGGATCGGACAAAAACTGCAGGACGAGTTACACACCGCGTAGAAAATTTGACCGAAGCGAGAGAGAGATTCTAATAGTGATGCTTTTGCACACGTCACTAAATAGAAAATTCTTTCATCTTCATTCATTCATTCATCTTCTACCGCTTTATCCGATCTTCCTCGGCTCACGGGGAGTCTGTGTCTATCTCAGGCGTCTATGGGCATTATACACCCTGGATGGAATACCAACCCATCACAGTACACACACATTCATACACTAGGACAATTTTCCAAGGTGCCAATCACCTACCGTGCATGTTTTTGGACCGGGGGAGGAAACCGGAGAACCCGGAGAAAAACCCCCTGAGGCACGGGGAGAACATGCACAAACTCCACACACACATGGCCGAGACGGGAATCAAACCCCGACCCTGGTGGTGTGAGGCGAACGTGCTAACCACTAAGTCACCGTGCCCCCGTAAATAGATATGTAAAAAAAGTGTCTTGGTACAAGCTATCTACAAATTCATAAAAATGAAACGATTTCAAAAGATTTGTGTTAAAAAGAGAAACATTAACATTCCATCAAAATAAAGATCTTAAAGAGGGTGAAAAACGCTTATTTAACAACGAACAAAACAACACAATTTGGGAATCTAGGAAAACCCCTCGAGAATCCCAACATCAGCCACGTACACACAAAGCGCCTCAACCTTCCCAAAGGTATTTATTTATTTATTCATTCATTTATTTATTTAAAGATGTCTGATTATGGATCGGACATTTTTAGCAATCCTCCGCCATCCCGCGCTTCCCTAAAGAGACATTCCAGAGAACGCCACATCAACAAGTCGAAGCTTGGAGCAATTTGACAACACTTTTTTTTTTTTGTCTCCTGTCACAAAACCTTTGTGTAGAGAAAAAAATAACAACAACAACAACAAAAAAAAAAACACTGCTTCGGGGGAGGATCCTCGCCCGGATTAACACGTTGTGTACCGATACATCATCATCAATCCTTAAACGACTCCATCTGTTATTGTGTGTGTGTTTGGGAGTAAACAAGGAAAAACCCCTTTCATAAGGAGTGAGAGCAGACATGTATCGTCTGCGCTACGGTCAAAACGTAAACACACGGAGTGATATTTACAGCATCTGATCTATTACATGTGTTTGTTTCGGTGACTCACCAGCCAAAGGGACATCGCACTGCTCGTTCCGATTGCTCCGGTATCTCACACACACACACACACACACACACACACACACACACTTCGATCTGAAGGAGCCCTGGGTGTCGGTTCGGATCCAAACAGAGGACTTCTTATGCGAACTGTGCCATAATCTCACTCTCTCCCCACGGCAGCACTCAGTGAGAACAAAAGCTCGGCTGTCTGGGCTTTGTCCTGACATATTTCCTGAGTTGCATTGTTAACAGTGGAAAGGAAACACACACACACACACACACACTTAAATCAACACACTTTTCTGTGGGACTCATGGGAAGTCTGTTTTATACATGCACCAGGCATTGTAATGCCTTCTTTTTTTTTTGTTAAGGGTCAAAGTTTAACCAATGCCGGGATCTGGTCTAGACCCGGGTTCTTAACTTGCATGTTGATTATTGACAGAGGTTTTCACAGCACTCGGTCCAGGCTGTGTGTGTGTGTGTGTGTGTGTGTGTGTGTGTGTGTGTGTGTGTGTATCCCACTGGCTGGAATATTACATGAGCCTGAAGACTCGGTGATTTACAAGCTGTTGAAATAGAAAGAAAGAGCAAATGAGTTTCGGCCAAGAAAGAAAGGATATAATGATGGATGGATCTTCATTACTTGAAAAGTTCTCGTTAATGTATATCATGGCAACACATATATATCCATTACACATACACACAAATGCATTGTATAGTTATAATACCATAGATCAGTGGTTTAAGGCGCTGGGCTGCTGATCGGGCTGAAGATCCGGGTTCGAGCCCGAACCCCCGCCCGCCCCGGTATAGCCAAGCTGCCCTTAGCCCTCTGTGCTCTAGGGGGCGCCATATCAGGGCTGCGCTCTGACCCCCAGATACCAACAACAAATTTTTCCATAGAAAATTAATGTGGTTGAAATTTCAGGACACACAGTTCGGGCCTGTGAGCGTCCGACATGCACATATGGCAAATCCACTCGTAGGGGGTCCGGAGTGGATCACGATCATATACCTCCCGAATCCGACACACGTTCGGAATTGTCGGGAAATCCGAGACATTCCGGCCCCATAGAGAATGAATGGGGAAATTTGACGCTCCTCTGTTCGGCCCGTGTTCGCCCGACATGTACATGTGACATATCCACTCGTAGGTGAGATGTAGATTGCGAAAATATGCCTGCCGCATGGTGGTCACATGACCACAAACGTGAAAAATCTGCGAATCAACGAAACTTGGACACAGGGTCATGTGACATGTCTAAACGTTCTGCACATCGACGGGAGTCAGACGCTGGATTATTTGATGATGTCACGTGCGTCAATGGCCCCGCCCCCTCCCGAAAAATGCCCAAAATATGCTCTTTTGGTGTCTAAACACTCGTCTCTCCAAACGAGCTAGCATTTCCAAGTCAACGCTAAATATTCAACGGACCAGGCTGTAAGGGGGTCGCAAAGGGGCAAGCATCACTCACATTTTCTTCAGGAAATGTTCCATGTCTAGTTATTATTATTATTATTATTATTATTACTGAAAAAATACAATCGAATGTTGGTGGTAAAACGTACACATGCAGCGTACTGCATTTATGAGCATCTGTTGACATGAATGAATTTACTTACATCAAAAGAATGAATGTGACATTTATGTGACACTTTATCACTTTATAGTAGTTACTGTTTTCACCAATAACAATGATAACATGATTACATCACCCTTTGCCCCCCATGCCCCCCCCCCCCCCCCCATGTGCTGCGGAATCAGTTCTGACTACATGCAAACATGCGTTGTGGTATCTAGCACCAATCTGTTAGCAACAAATCCACTGTCCTGTAAGTTGTTTATCCAGCGCAGATTCCAGATCAGATTCAGGTCGGGGGAATTTAGAGTCTAAGTCAACATCGTGATTGCGTCGTAATGTTCCGCAAATCGTTCCCGAATAACTTTTGCAACTCTGAAATAGGCCACTGCCGTTTGGGAATTCAGTTGCTGTGAACAGAAGGCACTGCAAGGTTTCCAAACAATAGCTTTCCCACAGCACCACCTGACCGGCTCGTCTTCTCCCCATAATGCATCCTGGTGCCGTCTCTTTTACAGGCAGGTGGAAAACCTGAAAAAAACTCCTTCATCCACTGTTTCATAATCTCTCCATTTATCAATATATGCAGTACTGTGCAAAAGTTTTAGGCAGGTGTGAAAAAATGCTGTAAACAAAGAATGCTTTCAAAATATAAATAATGATTGTTTATTTTTTTGTCAATTTTTTACAAAATGCAAAGAAAAAAATCGAAATCAATATTTGTTGCAAGTAACGTTTAGAAGAAGTAGAAGTAGTGGAAGTGATGGTACCCCCCCCCCCACACACACACACACACACACACAGAGTCCTGATCTCTACATAATGGAGTGTGTGTGGGATTTACATGAAGAGGCAGAAGGATGTGAGAACGTCCACAGAAGATCTGTGTTTACTTCTCCAAGATGGAACAAACGACTAGCCGAGTTCTTGTCTATTATACTCCTCCCTTTCACATGTATCAAGAATAAAAGGTATCATTAGTGACGTGTGCAAAAGCATCACTATTATAATCTCTCTCTCGCTCCGGTCAAATTTTCCCCGCGTAACTCGTCCTGCAGTTTTTGTCCGATCGTCACGAATCATACCTCATATCGTGCGGCCCGATGGTGTGAGGTGCGCTGTTACTTTTATAAGGAATCGCCCTGCGGAATTCCGAACCCGGGGCCAAAAAGACGGAATTTTTTCCCATAGAAAATGAATGGGGCCGAAATTTCGTGCCTCACAGTTCGGCCTGTGAGCGTCCGACATGCACATATGGCAAATCCACTCGTAGTGGGTCCGGAGTGGATCACGATCATATACCTCCCGAACCCCACACACACGTTTGGAATTCCGTCGGGAAATCCATGACATTCCGGCCCCATAGAGAATGAATGGGGAAATTTGACGCTCCGCTTTGTTTGGCCATTGTTCGCCCGGCATGCACATTTGACATATCCAGTCGTAGGTGAGATGGAGCAGATCGCGAACATATCACTGCCGCATGGCGTCACGTGGCCGCAAACATGAAAAATCTGCGAAACTCGGACACAGGGTCATGTGACATGTCATATCCACTCATAGGGGATCTGGAATGGATCACGATCGTGTACCTCCCGAATCCCACATCGTTCGGAATTTAAGGAAATCCGCCACCATAGAGAACATGACTGCCGCATGGCGTCACATGGCCACATGTCCCATGTCTATTTACCAATATCATTCACTTCACTCTCAGTGTTTTTATTAACAATACATAAACCATAAAACTTAACACTGTTTATCTTTTTCTTTTTTTTTTGTAGGTTGCGTCGCTAAACACGATTAAGTGAAGCACAAAAAAAGCCTAAAAACTTCATCACTAGAAAGTGTCGTCGTCCCATACAGTGGAACAGGGTTTATATCGAGGGATCAAGCCCAGAAACACATGCATATAAATAGTATCACTCAGAGCACACAGTTCCCCTGTGGTGCTCAGCCACTGAGAGGGAGGAGAAAGGCAGGATGTCGAGAGGAAAAAAAAAAAAAACTCACTAATATCACACACATTACAATATGCACACATTTCACACACACACACACACACACACACACACACACACACACACACCACACACCCACACACCACACACACCACACCTACACGTACCCGGAGTAAATGAGGCGTAGTAGCTGCTGCAGGAAACACTGCAAGTACAAAACAGCCTGCTGGGACTGACTTTAGTACTTCTACTTCAATCCAACCTTCTGTCTGTAAGAGGAAATAGCATTACAAGACCACACCAGGTTCCTAGGGGAAGCGGTCGCCTCCAAGAGGTCACAGAGAACAGCCGGACCCCCCCCCCCCCCACACACACACACCAAGGTGGCAGCTTTAAGGTGGCGTTTGTATATATAAATCTAATAAGGGCATTTTAGGCGAACGCTTCATGTACCGTGAGTGATTACAGTGATTTGTGTCGCAGTAATAGAGCGTTTTTGTGTATCCCGTGACATCACACCTTCGCCCCGCCTCCAAACGAGTGTTTGGGTGGAACGTCGTTGTAGAGAAACGAGGAAAAATAAACAAGGGAAACACTCGAGGCGAACGCTTAACCGTGCCCTAAACATATTCCCTCATTCTCCCGACGTATACGATCTATTATCTTTCTCCTCTCATATCGCTAATGTGACTCGCTCTTGTCATACAACATCGGCAGGATTCCAGCGTTTCTATCCATACATTCTGCTCAGGTCCTGGATCAGTATCTCGTCATCTCCAGACTGCAACTGTCTTCTGTAGCTTCTACCTCAGAACGCTATTCGTTCCACTGCAAATGTAGCGCACCATCGCTGCCTGAGAGCGTCTCGCACCGCTCGCCTGCTTCCACCTTCTCCCAGGGGAAGAGCTAAAGATCAGCTCAAGAGCTTCTCATTCTCTGTTCTGGTACCGAGGTGGTGGAATGAACTTCACCCTGGACGTCCCAACGACAAACAACTGCATCTTCAAAACCACCGACTGAAGACCCCGATCTCTTCCAACAACATCCCATAATAACACTTCTTCCTCACTTATCACTGTCCAGGAAACAATAAATAAATAAATAAATCCCTCAGGGCACGGTGGCTTAGTGGTTAGCACGTTCGCCTCACACCTACAGGGTCCGGGTTCGATTCCCGTCTCGGCCATGTGTGTGTGGAGTTTGTACATGTTCTCCCCGTGCCTCAGGGGGTTTTTCTCCGGGTTCTCCGGTTTCCTCCCCCGGTCCAAAAACATGCACGGTAGGTTGATTGGCACCTTGGAAAATTGTCCCTAGTGTATGAATGTGTGTGTGTGTGTGTGTGCTCTGTGATGGGTTGACATTCCATCCAGGGTGTATCCTGCCTTAATGCCCATAGACCCCTGAGATAGACACAGACTCCCCGTGACCCGAGGGAAGATCGGATAAAGCGCTAGAAGATGAACGAATGAATGAATAAATCCCTCAACTGTGTTTATGTTTATTTTGTACCTTACGTTTGTAATCAATCATACCTGAATGAATTCATTCCTAGACGGAAACCTAAAGCACTATTTGTCTCTCTGGATAAGGGCGTCCGTTTGCTGACCAATCACGCACTAAACACGGTGAATGGAAAAAAAAATAAAAGTAAAGAAAACAAAAATGTTTGTTTGCACTTTAAACATGGGCCTCTTTGTACAGAACACGTTTTTTGTTTTTTTTCCTCTGTGAGAAGCTGCCGTGTCTCGTTAGCTTCGAGGTGGGCGCAGGACGGGCCTTAGGAAGGGGGAGCCGAGCCCAAAGCGTGTGAACTCTTCAGAGGATTAGATAGTTCTGTCCCTCCTGCAGAGACCTGCACACACAATTATCATCCCACAGCAGGAGAAAAGCACAGGGCCGACGGGGAAGGAGGGGGGGGTTCTGTTTATTAGGACAAAGAGTGGAATTTACTTTCCAATTTGTTTGGAAATGTTATTCGGTATTCACTTATTCACGTATAAACCTAATAATAATGACACAAAGGTATGCACATGATGCACCTTCTGAATTTGGACGCTGTGTGTGTGAATGTGTGTGTGTGTGAGTGTGAGTGTGTGTGTGTGCCCTGTGATGGGTTGGCATTCCATCCAGGGTGTATCCTGCCTTAATGCCCATAGACACCTGAGATAGGCACAGGCTCCCCGTGACCCGAGGGAAGATCGGATATAGTGATAGAAGATGAATGAATGAATGTTATAAATGCCGAGAGACAACTATAACACACCCTGGCTCATCTTCTAGCGCTTTATCCGATCTTCCTTCGGGTCACGGGGAGTCTGTGTCTATCTCAGGCGTCTATGGGCATTAAGGCAGGATACACCCTGGATGGAATGCCAACCCATCGCAGGACACACACACACACACACACACACTCACACACACATTCATACACTAGGGACAATTTTCCAAGGTTCCAATCAACCTACCGTGCATGTTTTTGGACCGGGGGAGGAAACCGGAGAACCCGGAGAAAAACCCCCTGAGGCACGGGGAGAACATGCAAACTCAACACACACACAAACATGGCCAAGACGGGAATCGAACCCGGACCCTGGTGGTGTGAGGCGAACGTGCTAACCACTAAACCACCGTGTCCTCTATACTTCATTATCTCACTTGTAACTAATCTCAGCTTCCACGAAGAAAAAAAGAGGGGGAGAAAGCGCAACTTCTTCCTAGTGTTGGGGGGCGGGGGGGGGGGGGGGGGGGGGAGTTCATGAAACGGCATGTTTGTTTGCAGTATTGTGTGCACATTTTCGATGAGTGTATTTGGCTTCGTGCAGTCAGCTGTAAACATTTTAAAACACAGTAAACACACCGGTCTTTCTGTCTCTCCCACAGTGAATCCAAATGTTTGTCATACTTTTTCCTCATAATATGGCGACAATGAGTACGCCACTGCCACCTAGTGTAGTGGATGCGCAATTATACTTTATTCTAGTACGACAAAAAAAAAAAAAAAAGCTTTTTTTGTTGTTGTTGTCACATGCACATTGGTTTACTTATGCTGTTTTTTGCATTTGGTGTTTTTATATACACTAGGAAAATCTTTCAGGGCTTCATTTAATATGAATTCATGCTTTAACGAGTTAAAACGTGGTAAAACGTTTTCAGTGTGTATACCGGTGCTTTTTTATTATTATTATTTTCATCTTATTTGAACAAAAGCGTGATAATATTGCTAACAGTGATAACTTTGGTCACTTCACATTTACAGCATTTACATGTACAGTATTACAGCAGTGCTTTAGGTCTCCATCTACCAATAAATTCATTCAGGTATGATTGATTACAAACTTAAGGTACAAAATAAGCATAAACACAGTTAAGGGATTCATTTATTCATTCTTTTATTGATTGATTGATTGATTGATTGATGTTTTCCTGGACAGTGATAAGGGAGGAAGAAGTGTTATTATGGGATGTTGTTGGAAGAGTCTTCAGTCGTGGATTTGAAGTTGTTGTCGTCGGGACGTCCAGGGTGAAGTTCATTCCACCACCTCGGTACCAGAACAGAGAATGAGAAGCTCTTGAGCTGATCTTTAGCTCTTCCCCTGAGAGAAGGAAGGTGGAAGCAGGCGAGCGGTGCGAGACGCTCCCAGGCAGCGATGGTGCGCTACGGGAGGGGATGAGGAGATTTCTGAGGTATGAAGGTGCAGATCCATGTTTTGGCGTTTATATGCGAGCGTCGGTGCTTTGAATGTGGTGCGTGAGAGGATTTAGGCAGGTTGAATCATTTGCAGTGGATGAATGGCGTTCTGAGGTAGAAGCTGCAGCAGAGAGTTACAGTAGTCCAGTCTGGAGATGACGAGATACTGATCCAGGACCTGAGCAGAATGTGTGGATAGAAACGCTGGAATCCGTCTGATGTTGTAGAGAGTAACATTAGCATGTAAAGCGAGTAACATTAGCAATATGACAAGAGAAAGATAATAGATTGTCCATGGATAATATAATCGTGATAAGAATCGTGATAAACGATTCTCACCAAATAATGTCTTGTCTACAGACTGAACCATTGATTTGATTTTTTTTTTATTACAACAATACCTCCATCTTGTGGCCGGAGACCCTTGGCCCAAAGTCTCCTAGGTGTTTACGGAGCATTAGATCCAAGTAGAGCTCTCCGTTTAGCAATAAACCATAAGAACGCTATTATTCGAAAGCGCTATACAGAAATAAAAGCACAAATTATCAAAGCTCAAATAGCACAGTGATGTAATAAATTCGTCTTATCGCATATTATGCTGTAATTGTAATATGGAAAGTGCTAATCGATCTGCTCCTGAGAATTTAACGGGTTAATCGCGAAAAAAAAAAAGGAATTCAGGCCTTTTTTTTCCCACAGTTTACTGATCGGTATTCATCACCCAGTCTGTTGAAGCTATGTATACAAACCACTGCTGTGTGCATATTCATGAGTCCTATAGACAAAGTTTGGGGACAAGAGTGAACGTCAAAAGTCAAAACCTCCCACAATTCTGTTTTGGAAAGTGGTGTTTGTGCAAGTGCATGTGAAAGACTATGTCAAAAAAAAGAGGGTGTTAACTCTTCCTTTCTGTTAACCCTGCAAGTGTGTGTGTGTGTGTGTGTGTGTGTTTTGCATGTGTCACTGCCTTTGCTGGGTTCAGAAAAGCATCTAAGCAGCTGCTTTTACCAAATGTCATTCAGACACTCCCAACTCCCATCAGGTTTCACAGCTAGTAATTCATTAGCACACGCATACACAAAAACACGCACACACACACACACACACACACACACACACACACACACACACACACACACACACACACACACACACACACACACACACACTATAAATGCTTTCAAAGTTTTTTTTTTATTTCAGCAATTTATTTTTAGCATTTTATAAAATGCACTGATCTTAATCAAATCAGCATTTCATAGAAATGTCAGTAAATAACAGTATTATAACAGTATTATAACAGTATTATAACAGGATTTTGTACGATCAGAGTCAGGTATAGGATCGATTATTATCTTGATAGTCATATCAAAAACGTGCTAATGATCAACGATTTCAGATGTAGTCTGAAACAGTCATTAAGCGAAACAGATGCATATATGTATATATATAAATATATATATAAAACATGAAAAATAAACGAGGGCTAGAACAGGATTAGGGGACTTGTTTGGGGTGCAGGGTTAGGGTTAGGGTTAGGGGTATGGGGGGTATTTTGAGAAGTGCAGCTTTCTGGAGGCAGAGCATCACTGAACACATAAGTGTGACTGAAGCTGTAAGTATACAGAAGTGTTTGCGCTACATTTCCCATGAAGCCATTGGGCGCGGGGGTGTGTGAACCCGTGTGTGTGTGTGTGTGTGTGTGTTTGTGTGTGTGTGTGTGTGGATGAACAAAATCAAAACAAATTACGTGTAGAGTGAGTGTGTATGTGCAGTATGATGAGAATGCCAAACTCTGCTACTAAGGTTGTGAAAAACACGTCTCGGGTTGAACGCCATTGCAAGACTGAGAACTGCAACAAGACGCAAGGTAGGATCTACAATGGTTCCTACAGGCAAAAATGAACATAGCAGGCTGGGATTTCAAAATGTGCTTTTTTGCAGAAGCATAAAGAAAGTAGAAATGTATTGAAGACTATAAACACATTGGTCACATCATTCTAACTTATGAACCATGAACAATGCCCGGTAGTACCATTAGCAAATAACTGGCAGAAAACCAGAGAACCAGCGGAAACCCAGATATACCCATATTTACTATCTGGACAAGTATAGCCAGGAGTGGTCTTGAAGAAGGTATTGTAGGAAATACTCCTTCTTGTAAACAAGACTAAGCAACTTATCTGGCTAAGCAACGTAACTTGGCACTGGACAAGAGGGTCGGACCCAAACGCAGTATGCAGAAAGGGTTAAAAGTATAACCTTCATTAATGACTGAACCACTTGACAGAGCAATGAGGGTAAAGGCAAGAAACACAGTCTCTTTTCCTGACAGAATAATCTAGACATGCCATGGAGGATGCACCAAAGTGTTGGGCTGATTTTGCCCCCCGAACTGACAGGCAATCAATATTTTTTGGCTCAGCCCCCCTGTAGGCCACTTAGAAGGCTTGCTCCCAGTCCCCCCATACCCAGTTCCAGGTTCAAAACCCCCATAGCGGACCTCCCATTCCGGGATTCCCATCCAAGAGCCTGCCTCTGCCTCTGTGCCGGGTTGGAAGTGTCACTCAGATGTTCTGGCCTGCCACTTGATCTGTCAAACCAGCCAAACAGTCAGCCTGTTATGCTGAGGACACCAAGTAGACACCTCAATTGAGGATGCTGCTCAGCCCCAGTGCCCCACCGACGATTCCACCCAGCTCCAAAACCCCTGAGGACGCCACCAAGTTTCCCACCCAGGGCATTGCCAAGCTCTATAGTCCTGCCTAGGGCACCAATTTTAAGAGTCCTTCCGAGAGTATCGTTCCGCCTCGGACCTCTGCAGAAGGTGGTCCCTCTCTCCAGAACTCCTGGAAGTAGTGTAACAGGGAAATATGTACAGGCATAGCATTTGGCCAGGCCCACACCATGGTGTCTGGCCCCAAGGGGAAAGGAAAACCAGTGGGGAGAGTGCAACATCTCTTCAGTTGAAAGCAGGTCCACTTGTGATTCATAAAATATCGTCCATATCGGCTCCATCACTTCTGGGTGATGGAACCAACTAATAAAAAAAAAATCATCTGCTGGGCAACTTTTTGCATTTTATAATCTCAGGAGAGGGCACGGTGGTTTAGTGGTTAGCACGTTCGCCTCACACCGCCAGGGTCCGGGTTCGATTCCCGTCTCGGCCATGTGTGTGGAGTTTGTACATGTTCTCCCCGTGCCTCAGGAGGTTTTTCTCCGGGTTCTCCGGTTTCCTCCCCCGGTCCAAAAACATGCACGGTAGGTTGATTGGCACCTTGGAAAATTGTCCCTAGTGTGTGAATGTGTGTGTGTGTGTGTGTGTTTGTGTGTGTGTCCTGTGATACGTTGGCATGGGTTGTGATGCCCATAGACGCCTGAGATAGGCACAGACTCCCCGTGACCCGAGGGAAGATTGGATAAAGTGGTAGAAGATGAATGAATGAATGAATAATCTCAGGAGAGGTTCTGATTCCTGTGGTAATTGACATGGCGTGACAGTCGATGTTAATCAAGGGAAAAAAAAACAAAGCATTCTTCATGTTCACAGATATTGAATTTCAATTTCATTCCTGCAAAAGAAAGTCTGAACAGATGTTTGCAATTTTTTTAAAGGTTTCACCGTAATAATGTGGCACAGGTATTAAGTCACGAAGTGCAGATGTTTAAACAAAGAGCAAACCTGGAATCTCTTGAAGTTGCTTTTACAGAGTGTTAGGCAATTGCCTTTTGATGTTTTATTTTACCATGTTTGGAAATTCTGTACAGACTCCTAAATTTCACATATAATATTACTGTATAGCGTGAGGCACGTTGGCTTGGTGATTAGTACGTTCGCCTCACACCGCCAGGGTCCGGGTTCGATTCCCGTCTCGGCCATGTGTGTGCATGTTCTCCCTGTGCCTCAGGGGATTTTTTCTCTGGGTTCTCCGGTTTCCCCCTGTCCCCCCAAATGCACGGTAGGTTGATTGGCACCTTGGAAAAAATTGTCCCTAGTGTATGAATGTGAGTGTGTGTGTGTGCCCTGCGATGGGTTGGCATTCCATCCAGGGTGTATCCTGCCTTAATGCCCATAGACGCCTGAGATAGACACAGACTCCCCGTGACCCGAGGGAAGATCGGATATAGCGGTAGAAAATGAATGAATGAATGAATAAAATCTTCACAGTGTATTAATCAACTTGTAGACTTCATATGATGACTTGTCTTTATTATTTTAATGTTTTAAAAATACAATAAAATAATAAGTGACCCTAACGAGAACCGACCATGGACCCATCTGTTTTAATTACCGATTACTTTATATTTATTTACTTAAGATAATTATTTTATTTTTTATTATTAATATATATTGGTTTTACTTGGATTTTTTAAACTATATTTGGATCCCATTTGGAAATTTGGTATAGATATCATATATGTATATGTATCTGTATTAATTACAGGTTACTTTATATTTACTTTATATTTTAACATATTTATGTATTAATTATTAATAAATATTAGTATTGCTTGTCTTTTTAACTATATTTGGATCCCACAATACATTCGGTGTGGTAAGTAAGGTAACTTTGGGCCGGTCCCCATTAAACCTGTCTTTCCATGTCGTATATGCAATAACAAATCATCAGAGAGTGACTTTATAAAATTAATGAGGACCATAACTGCTTTTATTTCACTGCAGGAGGGGGTGTAGCTCAGTGTTCTAAGGCGCTGGGCTGCTGATCAGAAGATCCGGGTTCGAGCCCCGGTATGGCCAAGCTGCCGCCCTTGGGTCCTTGAGCAAGACCCTTAACCCTCTGTGCTCCAGGGGCGCCGTATCATGGCTGATGACCCTGCGCTCTGACCCCAGCTACCAACATCAAGCTGGGATATGCGAAGAAAAGAATTTCACTGTGCTGTAATGTATATGTGACCAATAAAGGATATTATTAATTATTATTATTAGGTGAAACTCTTAATGCTCTTAACGCAAACACTTAATGTGATTTAAGTTCCGTGTTTATAGCATATCTGAGTTATGAGTTGCATTCAAATTCTCACCTCCACTGTAAACTGTTTTTACCAAAAACATCAAATAAATAAATGACATTCATCAGCATTAAACATGAACGTAACCTTCAGGGTATGAATTCCCACTGACTGTTGCATTTATAAGATATTTGTCATTTACTTTAATATTCATTATCAGCTTTCATAATATACATATCATCAGTTATATAACACCGAATTATATAGTCTTAGATAAAAAGAACAATGAACTGATAAAGACGACAACAAAGTTGTTTGAGAAGCGCAAATATTACAGTACAGTATAAAGTGCTGGTATGAGTCAGTGCTGTTAGATAAGGA